>APFE031432727.1:66337-109708 GCA_000404065.3 Pinus taeda | reverse complement strand
CTCTTTTCTTGGACTCATACATAACCCTTCGGATTAAGGGGGGGAATGTTGGACACCTAATCCTAAAGGGTTAGCGTGGAAGCCGAATGGACAAAGAAGTCCAAGAGACCTTGGGATCTGAATCCCAACGATCACCAAATGTACTATAAATGTATATCAAATTGTTAATAAAATTGTATCGCATGCTTTATCTTTCCTATTGTTTTGGCTGTCCATGTCTGTTTAACAGCATGTGTGAGCAAGTGAATATGACAATTAGAACCTCATAGGAAGACCTAAGCACTTAGAAAATCATCAACCAATCATGAAGTGACTAAGAAAAATCAAGGAATGATGGATCATAGGATCACAAGTAGGCTCCAAAATTCATGTGTAGGAAAGATTTGGAGGGTGTTTGTCATAGTGACAACACTTGATAGCACACTTGTAGAACTCTAGCTTCTCTAGTAGAACTCAAATCTTCCTTCTCTGACCCTTAGATACTTCACATTTCACATTCACAGTCACTAGAGCTTCACTCTTTCCTCCTGGAACCACACATTCGCAATACTTGATCCTCCTCCTCATCCCAATACCTTGTTCCAGATCAATCAATGCATTGCATGGAGAACTAGATAGACCAATATTTTTCTGGATTGATGTCATCTTGTCGTGAATGAATTCCACTTGCAGGTTCTATATATTGAGATGACAAGATTATGTTCAAGGAGGACGATGTTTTGTATCATACGAGAAGACACTTGTGAAGTTGGAACCATGAAGAAATCACCAAGCAAGAAGATCAAGGGACATTATCTTATGTCGTAAGACTAAAGATCAAGATCACATAAAGACTCCATATCAATCAACATCTTGGAGGATGAATATGAAGCACATGCAATATCATTCATGAATATATCAAGGAATCAACAAGAAGAGAAGCTTGACATTGACACATCATCATGAAGATCCAAGTCACGGCTTGTACAAGCGTCATCAAATGGTCATATGTGTCAATGGGTCTTGCCACATGATGTGGAGTGTAATAATGTATTTCCAAAAATGACAAAATGTAAATGTGTGGAAGTCCAAGAGTCACATGTGGAATATGAAAAGTTGCATGTAGTCCAAGAGTGTTTTATAAGTTCAAAGTTCACTTGGAAGTCCAAAATTCATGAGGGTAAATCAAGTGTTATGGGATATGAAACGTCATTCCTCTTGTTATAAATACAACCTCATAACTCAAGAAAAGGGATTTTGGAGAGCTAGACTTGGATTCTCTAGCTTGGCATAGAAGAGAAGATCATTATTTGGAGAAAAAATAAGTGACTTAATGTTCCGCTATTGGAGCTAGTGCCTCACCATTTTAATTGTGTACTTATATATTTCACCTAATAATCAAAAGTTCATTGAGCCAACACATTTTCATGCATGTATCATGAATATGGTAATATTATTCTTTGGATGTTTGTGGTATATGTTATGTTCATATGTACTAAAGAAATTGAACTACTTCATTGGTGTTGGTGCTTATCTCGTTGAATGTGTTTGGTATTTTCTTTAATGATCATAGTGTCTATGTGAACTACTTCGCTAGATAACTAACAAATATTTTCTTTCTCTAGTGTGCCTCTCTTAGGATAGTACTATTAGTTTCCTTCTAGAGACTCATTCTTACTACCTTCACATGAAATCCTCCTTTTACACATTGCAATTAGTGTTTCACGGTGTCAACTTACTTGATGATTTCAAATATTATGTGCATACTCTCTTATGTTATTCATTGAAGATAAGGCAAAATTTTAAGTTATGGTGGTCGGTCTGATACTCTAGATGAGGCTCCTACTCCAAACAATGTGAGTTCTAATTAGGACTTCACATTGGGAGACAAACTTGGTTGACGAATTTCTAGCACTATCAATAGTTGGCACTAGAAGGAGGGCCAGATGACAAGTTGTTCCCATTGAGCCTGTTCTAAATCTATTATCTTCAATGGCTCCTTGTGAAACCATACTCCCAGGGTGTTTTTCTAATAAGTCAAATTGTTAACTTTTGATCCATGTGGAACCTTTGTATAACTTTTCTCAATTGAAGTTGGATGGTGTGGGTGTTATATTTGTAGCCGAGCATACATCTCATTTTCTTAAGTTTTGTGAATCTTATGGAATTGATTGTGAAGATGTTTCTTTAGTATTATTCACCCTCACACTTGAAGGTTGAGCTAATTTATGGTGTCATACCTTACCATTTTCTTCCATTCATTCATTTGAACACTTCATCAAGGAGCTTCCTCAAGCCTTTGATAGGTATGATTACTGAGATGTTTATAAAAAGATTAATCAACTAAGAATGAAGCATGATTAATCAATTGAGGATTTTTCTTATATATTTTTTCACCTATGTTATGAGTTTCCTAAAGAAGATGTGGATTGGGATTTCTTAAAAGAAAAGTTTCAACATTTGGTTCAAACCTCTTTGAAACATTGTGAATCTGAATACTTAGGCGATTGTTCTCTCCGAATTTTTGTAAATCACGAAGCACCTCTAATCTCAGAGGAGGAACCTACTATTATTTTTGTTCCTTGTCCTCCTCCTTTCTCAGTACCAATTTGGGTGCTTCCTTGTGATGATGTTAAAGTTGGGAAATCTGGGAATCAAATTGTTGATCCATGTTTACCTTAATTTACTTCCCATTCTCTAGATCCAATTGAGAATAATTTGGAATGGTTGATGAAGCCTGGGGTGAAGGCAAATCCCTTGATTTTCCAAGATGATATTAACACTCTTAGCTTCAATATTGAATTTGATTTGGTTGAAAATATGATCTCTTCAAGGGATTCTTGTTATCCTCTATCATCCTTTCCTCATGATCCCTTCTCCCTTGATCCACTTAATCAATCTCATTCAAACTCTCTTGATTTTCATTTTGCTAATCCAAATAATGATTAGGAGAAAGGGAGTCACATTTCATAGGTAGAGGAGAGAAGAGGTGAGGAATATTTCGATATTTATTCTTGTTTTCAAAATCCTCTGTGTCAAGATAATGTTTCTCCATTCTTGGCTGATTTAGAATTTAATAATATCAGCAATCAGTCATATGAAATTAGTTTTATTAATCAATCTAAATTCTTGGGAAACTATCATCCTAGTAATGATGACCCCATGGATGTACATGATGATGAATGCCCAAGTGCACTAACTAATCTTTCGATTTCTCAAGAAGATTTTGATTTGAAAGATTTAGATCTAGAATCTAATTCGATCAAAGATTATTTTCTTATGAAAATTTCCTCTTCAACTCACTATTCCTCATGTCTTATTCCTTGTAATGAAAATATTCCATGCTCTTCAAATCTCCCATCTGATCAATTTTTTTTTTAATTAACACAATGTAGTGAGGTTGTGGTGAGGTTATCCATGTTAAAGAAGAGAACAATCAAATCATTGAGCATTCATGTAACACCCCCTACCAGGTCTACCCAAAGTAACCATGCCAACCGTGCCAAACATGAGGAGAGATGATACTACAATCAAATTCAACCTCCTATGTCACCTTAAGGAAGTGGAATCGACAAAACATCACATACAAACATCCAACATCATCAACAAACCCCTCAGGAGACAAGTCAGCCACTCAGATAGCATGTCCTTGGATCCCACTGCTATTATACAGCTCTTAGGCCTCATTGGCTCTCATGCTATGGGAAAGGGAGCGACCAACAACCTAAAGTCGCTCTCACATTCTTGCCTTCCAATGACTGTGGTCCAGAATTTCCAATTCTTTGCCAGCGACCCCAATATTTGAGCCACTTTTCTATCCTAGAATCTTGGCCTCTTCCCAGAACTTGTTGTAACTTTCAAAAATCATTAAAAACATGATAACCATGCCGAACAATCAAAAATCAACCTCAGGACTAGGCCTGAGCATCCCCAACAAAGACTAACATTATTTCAAACACTTGGAATCAATGCAACCTAAAGGTCTAGGATACAAGACATAGCACAAATGACTGAAACAACTTATGAAAAGTAAACAGAAGGATCACCTCCTACTCCATTGAACTACTACATCATCGATTAGGTTTTGCATCGATCGATTTAACAGTTACAAGTAAATATATGAAATAACCATGAAATGAACCAATTGTTCAACCATGCTTAGAACCGACATAAAACCATATAAATATCAGAGATATGACTGATGAGCCTCTGTATTGCAACAAGAATGTTGCAACTCCCAAGGTTATTGACTTTAATTATCAACCCGGGGTTCATACAAACTTAAGAGGTAGAGACACTATATGTGCAACATACAATGTGCCCTTCCTTTGCTATCATGAGAGAAAAGAAATGTTGTCTATTTGCAGGAATGAAAGACTGAATTTACAAATTCTTGTAAAGTAACATGAAATCCTCTATCTACTTATTAACACACTTTGCTTGCAAAAGAACCCTATTTTAACCCTATTTGTCACATGTGATGTTTTAACTAATCTAAGCATGAAATTTTATCTAGAGAGTACTAACTACTATGTGCATGTGTAAATATAAAAGAACTCATTTTTTAAATATTTTTGTTTATAAATGCAAATGCTAATCCTCACTTGTTCTTTGGCAAGGGAGACAGGTATGGAAGAAGAGGGTTAAAATGGTCTTGATGTCATATAGGTCAAGTAGGGGCCTAATCCAAACTTTAATGATGATTTTTCTACATTCGGGCTCAAAAAAGGCCGCTACAGGATTTCCTACAGGATGTACTAGTTCTCCTACAGGATCCCTTGGTTCTCCTACATGATCCCCTGTTTTACCACAGGATGTTACAAATTTACTATATGAAATTATAATTCATCGAATGACCAACAAAATCAAATCCAAATTGGATGAGAAAATTTTTGTTATTGACTAGGATGTCTTAGGTCCCCATTCCAAGTGGAATCACTCAAAAAGACCTCTGTTAACCCATGCTAAAAAATACAGAAAATTACTAGTCGAAAATCTAGAAATTTGAGAACTAGTGAGCTAGTAAATCTATATAATGCCTAACCTAATCAAGTGCAAATGCAATGGGGTAATTTATTTTATGAACTAGAACGTTTTTTTTATCTAATTCAAATGGGAACAACTTGATTGAAGCTCGTTAGCATGCTCTAAAAAATAGCATAAATTTATTGTTCTTTGCCATAAAGGAGTTCCACAAATCTATATTTGGGAATAAGAAAGCTAATCCAAGTAGCTCAATGATTACTATGACCTTCCAAATCTCTTCCAAAGATGAAATTATGCTTGTGATCCTACAAAATAGCTTACATTAACCATTTAACCCAATCCTACAACAAGAAATCATTAATACTAAATGCAGATATCGAAAGAAATAAAAACAAGAGATGCATGTGAATAAGAAGTGAAAAGAAGGAAATAAAATGATACAAAAGGGCTCTGAGACTCTTGGGATGGCCAAATCCAAGAAAATTTAGAGACCAATGGAGGAGAACAAGATTTATAAGCTGAACATGACACCAATCTTCATTATTTTCATCAATACATTTACATCCCTACAACAAAATACAATGGACCTGCAGAAATACGATTTCTCTCCACAAGAACACTCCTGAAAATATCTCCCTAGAGGAAAATTTGACGTGGTACTTATACAAAATGATCATGAACCATTCCCCATGAATGGACGAAGTTTTCCCCACCAAAATCCCTTGATTAGTGGATCTGGTTCCCAATACTAGGAATCTGCATTAAATGGTAGGGAACACATTCCTATATTTTCTCAATCAATGGAGTTCCACAATCTATGCCATAATTCCATAATATATTGTTGATTTATTATTTAATAGTGATCCTCCTATAGTAGAGAGCAAGTCCCTAAATTATCTCCTCCTCCAAATCTTCATAATCTGCCCAATGTTCTCATAATATTCCACAAAAATAAATAATATTATACACAAATATGCAATTATTCATAAACCTTCCTAATGAATATATTAAAGTTAAATATACATTATCTAATGCAAAAAAAGAGGTTTAATGTGTTGAAGGATGGTCATAAGCCTTGATTTATTTTTAATTTAGAGGCATGGGCCTTAATTTATGTCTAATTTAGAGGCCCGTCATACCCCCTGTTGAAAGTGTTGCTCATCCTCTGAGCAACTTAGTGACCTCATTGTGCCTCATTCATGGCCCTGGTGGCCTCTCTCTTGTACATTAAGAATATTGGTTGTAAGTTCTGCAAGGACGAGCCCAAAAACATATTTGTGCAAAGAAAAATCATTGTTTCTTGATACCTCTAGTTTTCCTTCTTCCCCTTATTCAAAATGGTTCTTGAATAATTTTCAGTTTGGCAAGGTCTTCCACATCCTTATCAACCTTCTGCTACCTTGTTCCACCATTTTGAAACCTATGAAACCTTCAAAATGTCTTTAGATGAGAACTAGTATATCCTGTAGTAATTCCTGTCAAAACTACAAGAAACCTAGAGGAAACCTTGTTAAAACTACATGAAACCATTTTTTAGCATAAATGATAGTCTGAGCCTAGGACTGGCCCTCAACTTGACTCCCATGCCTTTCTCTCATTTCTATAACATCATTTAGGCCTTGGAAAAAAGCTAGAAAGAGATTAAATACCTCTTGGAAAGTATCTTTTCATCACTACAGTTTGAGTTCTGTTTGGATGGTGGATGCCTGATTTCTTTTTGTTGCCTTATTCTTCTCTCTTGTGGCCTAGATGGTTGCCTAATGGCCTTGGAGCTCTCTGTTTTGATTAGGTCTCTCTTAGGCACTGTCATTTTGGGTTTTAGCACAATTATTTCTTTCTTCCTTCTTGTAGCAATTCTGCCTTCCTGTAGTATTCATTCCTTCTTCCTTTAGAGTCTTCTAATTGTATGGGAGTGATGAGAAATGATGTAGGTTTGTGAAAATGGATAGGATGCTCTGTTTGTTTTTTCAAGAAATTTTCAGGGTGAGATAGGGTTTGTTCTTGAAATTATGAAATGGGATGGATGAATGATGGACAGATAGTGAATATGAAGTGGATGGAGGGCTTGGAGTGTTGTGGTGACTTGGCCTTTGCAATATTTTCTTCTTTTAACTGTTGTCCTCATTCCTTGAAATCATCACCCTTCATAATTTGACTTTTCAACATTGCATGAGTGAAGGAATGAGCTGCAAATAACTAGTTAAAGGTGGTTGAGACTGCTGACCCACCCTTAGCTTATAAAACCTCATCTCTCATGCATTGACAACAAATTTCTAACTATAATATGCTCAAGAGAAGAGGTCAAGAATATTGCATACATGTACCTACTTGATGCTTGTTGGAGATATATGCATGTTGCTGCTGAGTTGATGTTGTTGTACTTCTCATGACTCAAGTACCTCTTCTTGACTGCATTTTTCTTTTTTGTTGATATTATTTTGTTGATGGGTTGTCTTCTTGTTGATGAGCATATGATGGCTTCCTTTATTGCTGCTGAGCTATGGAGGAGTTTCATTGTGCTTGTAGTTATGGTTCTCCTCTTTCAATCATGGTTCTGAAGGTTAGGCCTGGAGCCTGATGTTACTTCCAAATAGGCTGATGTAGCTGACCCCTTTTTTTAATGTTTGTGTCATTGCTCTGTTGGAGGGTAAATAGGTAGTGGAATGAGTGGAAGGTGTAGCCATAGAGTGACACGGTCATGATGGGTGTTGGAAATGTCCTATTTTCCTATCCCAAAATAGGTCTGCATCACAATTTTTCCATCGGACTGCCTTTTCTGTAGATTTTCAGAACTTCCTGTAGTACTACAGGAAACTCCTGTAGTAATTCAGGACAACCTCTTGTACCAAACTTGTTTTGTCCATATCTCCCAAATGGTAGAATGGATTGACTTGAAACTTTCTGAGCATGTTACCATCATCATTATCAACCTCCCCATAAAAAACATTTGGTCAATGGAAGCACGGATCTCGCAGAAAACTAAAAATGGAGGAAGGTGATGGAGGCCGATTTCTTGGAAACGGTGCACTGGAATTTGCTAAAATTGCTTGGACATGTTACCATCATTCATATGCGTCTCCCCATAATTTTTTTTTTTAAATGGATGCATGGTTTTCAAGTTATGGCAAAAATAAATTTCCGCTCTGTGTATTTTTGTATCCTATAGTAAAACAAAGCCTTCCTGTAGTTTTTTAGGACAACAAGCAAACTAAATGGGAAAAGCTTGAGAATTATGGGTGGATGGTGGAAATAGATTAGGGTTATGGATTGGCATGGCCTCGGCCTTGTTGGATCATTTGAGCAAAGGAGGAGAAAGTCAAAATCTGACTTCTTTTGACAAGTTTTGACCTATTTTTTCTTTCTTTGGTGGAAACTTGTTTTGTTCCTTGTATATGTTGGAGAGGACCTACATTCATCAAAGAGATACATGGAGCAAGGATTTTTTTTCTTTTCTTTTTTTCTAGGCCTACTAGCCGCCTCAATGAGGCTTTCAACTAGTAGGTCTACTTAGGTGTCTCAAAGGAGGTTTTCACCTAGGATCTTTTCTTTTTTCTCTTTTTTCTTTTTTCCCAACCCATTGACCGCCTTATGGAGGCTTTCAATCAATGAGACAGTATGAGGCGCCTTAAAGGAGGTTTTCACCTGAGATTTTGTTTTCTTCTTATTTTTCTTTTTTTTTTCTACCCTACCCTACTTGAAAAACAAAATCACTTGCAAGTATAAGAATACTTCCAATGGAGCCATGTGCACATCAAGATGATAGAAAAAATGATGTGTAGGATTGAAATCTATGCTTTGACATGTACCTGGATTTCAGAGACAATATGATTTGACTTTGAAAGGATCAAGCATAGTTGAAGAAGAGAGTGATGCTCCATCTTTTTGATTTTCTAGAACCAAACCTCAATAACTTTGATGTCCTTGGTTTTCTTGCTTATCTGGATCATTCTTCATGTCTTCTTCTACCATGACCTTTAAATATTCCTCTTTTTGTTGATTGTTCTCTTGAATACATGGAGGATGTGATGGTAACCATGAGGGATCTCTCTCGATCTATGATCTTGATGTCTGCTCTTCATCAATAGCAACCCATAATTCCATGGTCTTCTCATTTGAATCTTCTTCTTTTGAATGGGGTTCTTCAATGATATCAAGATAATCTCTTTTTTGCATAACTCTTCATGAGCTATGTTGAATATCATTGATCTCAAGAGGAGATGTTTGGAAGTGTTGTACCTCAACATTGTAAGTGGGCTAAGCTACTTCAATGTGTGGGTTTGGAAATGGTGGTACATGTAGTTGAGTGGGAGTGGATATTTGAGATGGATGTGGTTGGGGTTGTGGTTGTGGTGGACGTGAATGTTATGGATAACATGGAGTTGGGTATGGAAGATATTGAGGAAAATATTGAGGATATTGTGGATGGCTCCCATAAGTTCCTTGCCAACCTCATTGCCAAAATTAGTTTTGGGGTTGAGATGGACAATGTTGCCAAGGAAAGGGTGTGTTCCAATTACCTTGAGATGGATGTGCATAAGCTTGAAAATGTGAATTAGTTTCTTGCATCATACTAGGTTTAATAGGATTCCATGGTCCTCTTGGAGCTACATAACATAGCTACATTGGCAATTGACTTTCTCCATTGTCCTCTTGGTAAACTTCCTTCAACCTTGGTAATGATGGACAATGTTTAACATCATGTGATTCTGCATGGACAACAAAAATATCAACATCTTCTTTTTCTTCATCTTGCATCCTTAACATTTCTACTTGTTTGGTTAGATTTCTAAGAATTTCTGTTGTAAAATCATCAAACAAATTTCCAAGTTTAGCTTGACTTACCAATCTTGATGCTGATTTACATACTCTTGCCTTTCCTCTTGATATGTGTTTGCATGTTTCATAAATTTCTTCAAATGAGAATTGGTATACATCACATCTACTCATGAGATCAAGGAGATCAATCCATTCATCCCTAGTTGTTCTAAGTAAGAGGGGTTTTATTGTGTCGGATCCTAAATTAGGTAGTTTTTCCCTCTTAAAATTATATATGAACCTCTTTATTACATCCTCAAGGCTCTCATCTTATTTTTGCTTCATTCTAGATATTTCTTCTTTAAGATCATGATCTTTATATTTTTTGAGAAATATATTTTGCATATTATTCCATGATCTTATTGAATTAGTCCCTAAACTCATGAACCATTTAAGAGCTCTATCCTTCAATGTTGTTGGAAACAATCTCAGTTTTTAAGTTTTTAATAAGTAACCATAAGATCTATCATCTCCATCCATTTCTTCTACATTCTTTGTCATCTTCTTCTTCTACCTGCAAAAGTGAATGGTGATGTGTCTCTTACTACACCACGCGATCAAATGGGGGGTGGGTTGGTGTTGGAGATTTTTTTTGTTTTTATGATTGAATGAAAACACTAATGAAATGCACTTTACTATTTTTGAAATGAAATATTCCTAATGTAAATATTTTTTGTTTTTCAATAAGTAAAAGAAATGAATTGACCAGGGAAGAAAACAATGCATACTTTGACACCTCCTTGACAACGACGTCAAAAAGTGATGAGCCTTGGTAATTATCAACCCAAGGTTCGTACAAACTTAAGAGGTATCGGCACTATGTGCAGCATACAATGTGTCCTTCCTTTGCTGTCATGAGAGAAAATAAGCCATGCCTATTTGCAGGAATGAAATACTGAATTTAAAAATGCTTGTAAAGTAACATGAAATCCTCTATCTACTTATTAACACACTTTTCTTATAAAAGAACCCTATTTTAACCCTATTTGTCACATGTGATTTTTTAACTAATCTAAGCATGAAATATGATCTAGAGAGTATTAAATGCTTTGTGCATGTGTAAATATAAAAGAACTAATTTTTTTAATCTTTTTGTTTTATAAATGCAAATGATAATCCTCATTTGTTCTTTGGCAAGTGAGATAGGTATGGAGGAAGAGGGTTAAAATGGTCTTGATGTCATGGAGGTAAAGTGAGAGCCTAATCCTAGCTTCAATGATGATTCTTCTCAATTTAGGCTCAAAACATGCTGCTACAGAATTTCCTACAAGATGTACTAGTTTTCCTAGAGGATCCCCTCGTTCTCCTATAGGATCCCTTGTTTTACTACAGGATGTTACAAATTTACTATACGAAATTATAATTCATCGAATGGCCAAGAAAATCAAATGAAAACTAGATGGGACAATTTTTTTATTGACTAGTATGTCTTAGGTCCCCATTCCAAGTGGAATCACTCAAAAAGACCTTTGCTAACCCATGAAAATAGCAGAAAGTTAATAGTTGAAAATCTAGAAATTCGAGAACTAGTGAGCTAGTAAATCTATAAAATTCCTAACCTAATCAAGTGAAAATGCAATGGGGTAGTTTTTTTTATGAACTAGAACTTTTTTTTAATCTAATGCAAGTGGAACCAACTCTATTGAAGCTCTTTAGCATGCTCTAAAAAATAGCATAAATTCATTGTTCTTTCTCACAAAGGAGTTCCAGAAATCTAGATTTGGGAATAGGAAAGCTAATCCAAGTAGCTTAATGATTACTATGACCTTCAAAATCTCTTCCAAGGATGAAATGATGCTTGTGATCTGGAAAAATAACTTACATTAAACATTTAACCCAACCTTACAACATGAAATAATTAATACTAAATGTAGAAATTGAAAGAAATAAAAACAAGAGATGCATGTGAAAAATAAGTGAAAAGAAGGAAAGAAAAGGGTATAAAAGGGCTCTAAGATTCCTAGTATGGCCAAGCCCAAGGAAACTCAGAGACCTATGGAGGAGAACAATATTTAGAAGGTGAACATGACACCAATCTTCATTATTTTCATCAATACAATTAAATTCCTGCAAGGAAATACAATGGAGCTGCAGAAATACGAGTTCTCTCCACACAAACACTCATGAAAACCTCTACCTAGAGGAAAATTTGACTTGTTACTTATACAAAATGATTAGGAATCATTCCCCATGAATGGAGGAAACTTTTCCCACCAAAATCCCTTGATTGGTGGATCGGGTTCCCAATACTAGGAATCTGCATTAAATGGCAGGGAACACATTCCTAGATTTTCTCAATCATTGGAGTTCCACATTCTGTGCCATAATTCCATAATATCTTGTTGATTTATTATTTAATAGTGATCCTCCTATAGTAGGGATCAAGTCCCTAAATTATCTCCTCCTCCAAATCTTCATAATATGCCCAATATTCTCATAATATTCCACAAAATAAATAATATGAGGCATAAATATGAAATTATTCATAAACCTTCCTAATGAATATATTAAAGTTAAAAATACATTATCTAGTTCAAAAAGAGAGGTTTAATGTGTTGAAGGATGGTCATAGGCCTTAATTTAGTTTAATTTAGAGGCACGAGCCTTAATTTATGTCTAATTTAGAGGCCCATCAATGATAACCATTAAATCCACATACAAATCATTGCAAAAGTAAGAAAAATTAGCTTTTATTAATGGTAGAGAAATATGACCAGGTTCGAGACTTCCATGTACCACCTGACCATAGACATGGTTGAACCAAATCTCTCTTTCATCTAATCACCCCTATGCCATATTCCAAGTATGAATTTGGGATCTCATAGAACAACTAATCCAAGAACAACCAAGGGAATCCAGAGGTTAAACCAACTCCACCCTCATCAAATTGTGATGACACCAAAACTGGTGCTCCGATCACAACTAGACAAAATCTTGGAATTCCATTTTGAATCCATCACTATCCTTGAGGAATTTTCCCTCTCCTTGTCTCTCAGGCTTTGCCACAATCCAAACCCAGATCACTAGGCCCTAAATTGAGGTTGCTCCCTCAGGATTTATAATGTATCCTACCAAAACCAGTCAAGGGATTCCTAGGCCTTTGGGAATGAACCTTGAGACCATCTCCGCCCCAGATTCTGAAATCCATCTAGCAATCCCAAAGTTCCAAAACCAAAATAAACATCCAAACATACCATGGCATTCAGAAAAAGGCTAGGCTAGGTTGAAATCCACTGTCATAACCTGACAAAACCATGCCACCAACAACAAGAGAACCATACATATTATGCAAAGTGATGCATGTCCAAACTAGCTAGGAAATCACACATGCAAAAGTTTACTTGCAAGTATTCCTACTGAAGTTGCTTGATCTTGCTTTTATTTCCTTGTTCCTTGCTTGCTTTTCCTTTCCTTTCCTTTCCTTTCCTTTCCTTCCCTTTCCTTTGCTCCAAACTAGAGTGCTCCAAGAAAACTCTAAGTGACCAAGAGAGTGAGAGAGAGAGAATAATGAGAGAGCTCCAAACTCAAACTTGACAAAAGCCATGAACTGATCCTCAAAAGCCTTTTTATGAATGAGGCCTCTAATTTCTTCATTTTCCATTATTTTCCTTCAATTTACTCCTCACATGAAACCTACGACCTTTTACCTTCCTTTTCTCCTAATTTCCTTTATTTCCATAAATATATGTGTCAAAAATGCCTTTTTCCTTTTAATGCCTTTGCCTTAGCCTTTTCCAATTTTCCTTAGCCAAAACACACATCCAGTGATGCACACTAGGATATCTTTTCCCAACATTCAGGTTGGAATACGTGTCCCTTACCTGTGGTCTTATTTTATCTTTCTTAACTTTTATTACATGAACTTTTGACTAGAGCTGTTACAATTCATCATATTCCTTGCAATATTTTATTTTTCATGAGGACAACTCTTCAAATCAGGAAGCTCATGATATTTCTCTAACTTATCCATCTCTAGTATTGCAATTAGAAGAATCTTAATACTTGAGTGATCTACTTGTTGAGGTTGAAATTACTAGTAGTAGTTGTCTATATGCCATGCATGATCTGACCCAATCTTCAAAATCAAACCCTACAACCTTTGATAGTTCTAGGACTTGTTAAGAATTCAAGGCACTTCAACTTTTTTTTATGGTTATGATAGGTTCTCGCAACTCTGGTGAGATCCCTGAACTATGTCAAATATATATTTTCTCACAATATTATTTTTTCGCATGGTTTCACTAAATACAAACTCCTTCGAATATCTTTGGTATTTCAGATATAACTTTTCTAATTTCAAGATTCAGTTTCTAGTTAGATTGAGGATTTTGTTTCAGTTGATCCATCTTCATGAAAGTATCTTATATCAAATGTGGGTTTCTAGTGTATGTATTTCATGGATGCACAAATTTCTAAAACTTAGTCTTTCAATTATCATGACAAATATTCTTAGTGGCCGAAGGATTCATACTTTTTAGATATTTTAAAAAGAATCAACTCCTAGCCTTTCTTGTAAATGTTATGATGTTAATGATTTTCATTATGGCAGAAGATGTCCTCTTGAGAATTAGTGAATGATTGATTTATTTGGTGAATCCAATTCCTCTTTTTAACAGGTTAATTCCCCAGGTTGTTATGCATGATCACCCATTGTATCCTGACTTATCTTATGTATTTTCTAAATTAGTATTCATTTTCAATTCCTCCGATGATTGTGGCATTGATTCAGTTTGTAACCAATTACAAGGAAATGGTTTGTTACATTCATCATGTGCAGAAGATAATTAAATTGTCCAAAGCATTTATGAAACTATTCAAATTGATCTATCTCTATTGCCCACTAGCCGAGAATATTATGCCTTGATTAGCCCATTTTATCATCATTCTGGTCCTAACAAATGTCATTCAATTAATCATTTTCCCACCAATGTATCTGATTATAGTTGTTTCACATTGATTGATCTTTAAGGTTTATCCTCTCACTATTCAGATACTTTTCAAGCAGTTGAGGCACTTCAACCTTCACTGATGGTTATGCCATGTCCTCACTATCTTGGCAATACTTCTTAACATGATTAGATCAAACTTATTTCACAAGATTCTCACCATGATTCCATGCCATTAATAAAAAAATCATCTTCTCAATGATTTCAGGGTTTGCAAGAGAATGGTTTTGAATTTCATGATCTAAACCATGATTTCCTTGAAATATCTTACTTAGAAAACCCATTTTTCTAATAATAAGCTTCAATCTTTATTGATGCTTGCTAAGAAGGATAGCACCGATGAAGATACCTTGAGAAGAAGCCTGTAAGATATGTATGACTATTGTTCTCAAAGAAACGGTAAGGTTGTAGGTTGGTTAAGGTTATTTGTTATGGCACATCCTTCTGCCTCTAGCAAATACCTTCAATTTTTGCGCGATTTATACAAGTTCTTATCTTCTCTTTTGCACATTATTCTATAATAATTTTAATTTCTCTTATCTTTTTGTTTGCAGGTCAAGAAAAACTACATTGAAATTTTCATTACACTTAACCCTAACCTTCTAGATGGTTATGTTAGGAGTAGGTCTAGCTACATTCTATTTTCCCTTGCAAACTTAGCTGAAACTTTCTCTCCTTTAGTTCTTCCTTTGCTTTCCTATTTTTTCCTCACATCCTGTTTTTCAGTTTAGTTCTATATTTTCTTTGCTTTCTTTATCTTGTTTCATGGTTTTGTTAGCTCTTTTGGGCTCAAGAGAAAAATGTGGCAAATCTTAAAAAAGGAAATTGTGATGACGAGTTACTCTTGGCTAACCTATCTTCCTCTTCTTTGTCTCAGTCTACATCTTTAAGTTTGATGATATCTCAATGGAAAATATGATCCATTCGAAAAGGAAAACTATTAGTAGAACCATGACACTGGTGTCTATTCTTGGATCCTCATTCCTAACTCAATCTTGTAATTAAATGTCGTTTTGTATTCCTGATCCAATCAAGTAGAGAAGGGAAAGGGGAAAATATATAATGATCATGTCAATGTTAGAGGTATATACATATGTCTCTGAAGGAACAACCTCTTCTTCTCTTAATAAGTCAGGATCCCTCTTCTACCCCAGTAAAATAATAATTTCCTAAGTGAGTTTAAATAAATAAAGGGTGAAAGAATAGGAAGGCTTCCTACGTAGAGAGGTGAAGCAAGTAACTTCGTTGGGGTAATGACCAAGATTGATGATAGTGAAACAATTTTTGTGTTCCTGCAGTGACTATGTCGGGTACTGAACAGGCTCATTGGCAGCAGAGAAATATTGAAGATGAAAAATAATACTCTGTTCATCTTAAGCTCTCAACTATATTACCATTCTCATAAATTGAAACAATTGCAATACATCAAGCTTTGTGAGTATGTAATGGATAAGGGAAATAGAGGGGACTACATCTATAATCAGGTTAAGTGGTAAAAACAAAGTGATTCACATAATGAATCAATACTTCCTGAGAGGCTAGACCCTGTGCATAAGGTTATACCAAAGTAGAGAAGTTGGAGTTCTACTAGTGTGTCGTCAAGTGTTGTCGTTGCTACAAACACCCTCCAAAATTTTACCTACACTTCAATTTTGGAGCCTATTGAGGACCTTACGATCGGTCATCCCATGTGAATCGTAGTCACATCATGTTCAATTGAGTTTTTTCAAATTGTTTAAGTATTCTTCTCTGATTCTAAGTGTCAAAGTCACTTTATCACACGTGCTCAGTCCTTGATGAATTCATTAAGGAACTCCTTTCTAAGCAAGCTTACATAGGAATTGCACAACTCCTTAAGGCAAGGCTTGCACAATCACTATTGATAGTGACCATGCAATCCATAAGGATAGTTCACTATGAAACCTATGCTGATAGTCAATGTGCAATATCACTTGACAGTCCCTCTCACTTTAGTTGCAATTTTACTACTATTCTAGTGCATTTTCTCAACTGTCACTTTTCCACACCTTTTCTTTCACAAGTGTCACTTTCACTTTCGTGGCTATCATTTTTTTGTGCTTTCACTTTAAAAACTTCCATTTTCACTTTATCTTTTCTATGGCATGTGTCTCTTTCACTTTATTTATCCTTTGCAACTTTCGTTTGCACTTTTACTTACTATTGCGAGTGTCATCTCTTGGTTAAGGAAGTGTCACGTCTAGTCAAAGGAAAACGTTTGTACATTCTTGAAGGGTGTTTTTGATGCATTCTCTTGAACTAATACATTCTATCTACCATAGATACATGCATTAGGTCCATTCACCAAGTCATGAGAACTTTTTCCTTAATGTGATAATTTGTGTTGCAAAGTGCATCTTAAATGTCACACTTGGAGGTAAGTATTGTTTTGTTGTCATTTCAATGGGGAAATGTTGATTTTGGGTGGTAAATACTTCATTGTCAAGTGGTTGATAATCTATGAGCATGTGATCACATTAAAGTTACGTTCTTCTTCCATCACTTGGCTCTTTGGTCCCACACTTATTCATTCTCTTGGCTCTTTGGTCCCACACTTAGTCATTCTATAAAGATAACCCTTCCCTGATCAACCTCCCTTTGGTCTGCCTCTTTGAATTAAACTATGGATTGTGCAGTATTAGGCCTTAGTCACCCTGTCTTGCCTCTTAGAACTACGCACTGCGAAGTCACAGTGATCAGTCAATCTATTGTCCTCAGAAAATATGCAATTTTCCTCTTTAGATAGTCTCTTTTTGTGCGTTGTGCAGTTTTGGTCAATATTCTGGCCTCTGTATGTCACTGAGCTTCCCAACTAAAAATTCATTGGTTAGACTATGCACTACACAATCACAATGAGTGAGACTTTCTTATCTACCTTGTTGAATTTCTCAACTATGCAATCCTCAGTCATTGGTCTCCTTGAACTGCACATTTCACAACTAGTGTGAGAAAACCTTCCTCATTGTCTCACTGAGTTGCCCAACTATGCAGTCTCGTGCCTTCGTGTCTCCCAAAACTGCATCCTGTACAATTTTAGTGAGTAAGCCTTCAATGTTGTCTCCTTAACTCTGGCCTCAACTGCGCATTCTTCCTTCTATGACCCTTAGATACTGTGCATTTTGCAGTCACAGTCACTAGAGCTTCACGCTTGCCTCTTGGAACTATGGATTTTGCACTCCCTAAGCCTCCTCCTCAACCCAATACCTTGTTTCAGATTAGTTAGTGCATTGCATGGAGAATTATATAGGCTAGGGGTTTTATACACTAATGTCATCTTTTCATGAGTGAATTCCATTTTCAGGTTTTGTATCCTGATATGGAGGGATAATGTTCAAGGAGGATGCAAAGGAGATCATATGAGAAGACACTCAAGAATCTGGAACCATTAAGAAATCATTATGCAAGAATATGAAGGGACACTAACTTACGATAGAAGACTAAAGATCAAGATCACATAAATACTCCATATCAATCATCATCTTGGAGGATGAAGATGAAGCACATGCAAGATCATTCATGAAGATATCAAGGAAGAAATAAGAAGAGAAGCTTGACATTGACACATTATCATGAAGATATAAGTCATCTTACGCCAAATAAAGGCTTGTACAAGTGTCATCACATGGTCATATGTGTCAATGGGTCTTGCCACATGATGTGGAGTGTAATTATGTATTTCCAAAAATTAAAAATTGCAAATGTGTGGAAGTCCAAGAGTCACACGTGGAATATGAAAAGTCACATGTACACTAAAGAGTTAGTAGGAAAATTCCAAGAGTTTTGTAGAAGTTTAAAGATCACTTAGGAATTCTAAGAGTCATGATGGTAACTCAAGATTCATGGGATATGAAAGGTCATTCTTCTTGTTATAAATACAACCTCATAACTCAAGCAAAGGGCTTGTGTAGGGATTATCCTTATGAGAGCTTTCATGGGCTTCTTTAGCTTGGCATAGGAGAGAAGATCATTCTTTGAAGAAGCAAGAAGTGACTTAATATTCCACTACTAGAGCTAGTGTCTCACCATTGTAACTATGTACTTGGATATTTGACCTAATTATCAGAATTTCGCCGAGCCAAAAAATTTTCATGCATCTATCGTGAATATTGTAAGATTATTCTTTGAATGTTTGTGCTATGTGTTATGTTCATATGTACTAAAGAAATTGAATTATTTCATTGGATTTGGTGCTTATTTTGTTGAATGTGTGTTGTATTTTCTTTAATTTTCATTGTGTCTTATATGAATTACTTCACTAGATAACTAATGAATCTTTCCTTGCTCTCATGTGCCTCTATTAGGATAGTGATATTACTTGCCTTATAGATACTAATTCTTACTACCTTTTTGTCAAAGCCTCCTTTTACACATTGTAATTGGTGTTTCACGATGTCAACTTACTTGCTGATTTGAAAGGTTATGTGCATGATATCTTATGTTATTCATTGTAGCTTAGTCAAAACTTTGATTTATGGTGGTCGGAATGATACTCCAGATGGGGCTCCTACTCCAAATGGTTTGAAGTCTGATTGAGACTTCACATCGATGAGACCCCCTTGGTTGACATATTTTCAACACCATCAACAATATGCTAAAATACAACATAACATGGATATGATATTTCTAGAGATCTCTGGGAATATTCTTCAAGGATAAGGAGGATTGTGATGGGGAACAATGGATCCTTAAAGAAAAAGGATTCAAGTATGAAGTTTTTTTGTTGAGAGGTTAGTTTCTGATAGATTTATAACAAAACTTCACAGGAAAATGGATGAAGAGAGTTGGGAACAACAACTTGAATGGCTTACAAAATTGATTCAAAAGTAATATAGAATAAAGGCTCTCCATTTTTAACAATGACAACTCTTTCACTTTGTAGGTACCTATCTGAACACCATACAACAAACTCAATAAAATGATAGGTCTACGGAAATGAAAATTGGGGACGCAGGGATTCCCAAAGAGAGAATTTATGAATTTTGTCTTGAAATTTTTGAAATTCCTAATTCTACAACTCATAGATGTCAAATTCACATTTTGTTTCCACTATTTTAGCATCCAAATAAATCAATGGTATTTCATCTAGCTTTACAGATGTAGAATATGGTGGGTTCTTTTACTGTATTTTTGAAAACTTTCCCTTTTGTGAATTCATCCTTTCAATATGAAATGATGGAAGTATAAAATGAATCTACCCATATAATTACAACAACTGAATCTGCTTACCACTAATAGCAAAAAACATTTCCAATATAACAATGTTCTTCTTTGATTGTAAGTATTTGACAAAGGGACAAAGGATAACAACTTTGGGTAAAACTGAAGAAATTGATGTGGCTGAAATGTCGAGCGAAGATGAAATAAAGGAGCAGAATGAAATTCATGTAATAGACATTGAAAATATAATGCTTTTATTTTGAGATAAATGGGAATTAATGAACGAACGGTTGGAGACGATGTAATTTTATAGGTAGCGATTAGCGATAATGTAGTTAGTGAGGAATTAAATGGCAATAGTCTTAAAAATTTGGTGGGTGTGATAACTTTGGAAAAATTTGCAGGTGGGTTTGCGAGGGGGTGTTGACTGTAAGGGGTAAAAGTAGGGGTCGGGGGGGGGAATGGAAGTGCTATAATTTGTTGGGGGGGGGTGGGGGGTGGGGGTGGGGGTTTAATGGTGCTGAGCTATAAATTGTTGGTTTGGGGGTTTTTGGGGTGGTGTGGCTTGTTGGGTTTTTGCTTGTGATTTTGTGATTTTTGGTTGGTGGGGTTTGGGTTGTATTTTATGAAGTGCTTCGCGTTTCCTGTATTTTTGACTATATGTGATATCGTTCAGTGTTTTGATAAGAATATCTAGACAATTGTTTGGGGGGGGGGCGGTGGTGGGGTCTGCAATCTATCAAACACTGCCACGTATAAAAAATGGGTTTCAAGAAATCTGGGAAAGCGACACTTGTTGCATTAAATATCAAGCAAGTTTTTTTTGTGGGGGGGGGGGGGGGGGTGTGGTATTCTATTTCTAATGATCACCATTGATTACTTCATATAAAATCTTTGCCGCGAAAATATACAAGTGCTTTATTTACAAAGTTTAATTAATTTTCTTATAAAAATAACCAAATGAATATATATGTTGCGCTTATAAAATTTGCACACATATTCTATTTACAAATTGTAACAACTCTGGTTAAAAATCCATGTAAAAAATATATATAAGACCAAGGTCATGAGAAATGTATTCCATGTTGAATGGTGGGAAAAGACATCCTAGTGGGTGTTCATTTTGGTTATTATGGCTAAAGGAAAATGGCAAAGGCAGTGGAAAAGGATTTGGAAAATAAAAGCGGCATTAATTAGCATTTTATTTATGAAAATAAAGGAAATTTGGAGAAAATGAAGGTGAATGGTTAGAAATTTGCATGTGAGGAGGAAAATGAAGGAAAAATAATGGAAAATGAAGAAATTAGAGGTCTCGTTGATAAAAAGAATTCTAAGGATCAGTTCATGGCTTTTGTCAGTGCAGTTTTGGAACTCTTTCTCTTTATTCTCTCTTTCACGCTCTTGGACACTTAGAGCTTTTTTGGAACACTTTAGCATTGGATCAAGAAAAGAAAAGAAGGAAAGAGGAAGTAAAACTCAAGCAAGGAAGAGCAGGATTAATAAGCTACAATAAGATTCTTTGTAGGTATCAATTTGCATGTATGATTTCCTTGCTAGTTTTGGCATGTGTGGTTATGCATGTGTGTTCTTGGTTCTTTTGCTATCATCGGCGTGGGTTCTGCCAAGTGTGACAATGTTTTTCAACCTTGCCTTGCCATTTTTGGATAACCATGGTGTGATGGGGTTCTCATTTTTTTGTTGAGATGGATTTCCTAATGGATTCGAAATTGATTGAGGTGGACCTCTAAAAGAAAAGAACACATGGCCTACCAATCCATAAGCCATACTGTGGATTGGGGTAAAGCCATTGGCCAATTAACCCCTAAACTAGATTGTGGGTTGTGTAAATTCAAATATTGTGTGCCTCGATGGGCCTAGGAATCCTTGACTGGTGAATGGCAAGATATACGGTAAATCCTAGTGGTGGGTGCTCTCTATTAGGCCCATGAATCCAGAGATGGGATATATAGTAAAGCCTAGAGGGTGGAGTCTCGGTTTGGGCCTAGTGATTGGGTGTGGATTGCGGTAAAGGCTAAAGAATGGTGTCTCGATTATAACCTAGTGATCCCTGAATCAGACTATGGATTGCAGTAAAGCCCAGAGACTGGCGTCTCGATTATGGCATAGTGATCCCTAAATCAGACTGTAGATTGCAGTAAATCCTAGACACTAGGAGACATGAAAATTCCTCACAGGGTAGGTGGAGAAATTTGGTGGAATCCATGCTTGTTTATGGCCTAGCGATCTGGTGAGGATTACGATAAAGCTTGGTATTGTATGTTTATTGTTTTGTCGTAGCAATCCGGCGAGGATTGCAATCAAGCCTGATTCTATTGATGAGGGTGAGGTGGTTTAGCCTTAGGAATCCCTGGTTGATTTTGTTGGTTTTAGTCCCACATTCATGCTTGGAATATGGCACAGGGGTGATTGGCTGAAAGAAATATTTGGTTCAGCCAATATATGGTCAAGTGGTTCATGGAAGTCCCATACCTAGTTGGCATTTTCATTCATTAATAAGAGTTCATTTCCTTGGTATTTTAGGAGCAAATGTACTAGTTCATATGTGGTATTTATGGCTGTTGTATCCCTTTTATTTTTGTTGGTTATATGTTGGTTATGAATATATTTTATGATAGTTATGATGTATGGATCTCATCATGTTTTGGTTGATAAATGAATGACCAATGAAAATATGACCTAATAGATGATAATGCAACTAATGTGATAAGGCATCAATGTTTCCTTACAAATCTCAAATAAGTATGAGACCCCTATGCTCAGATATGTTATTATGACCTATAGATTACATGTGCACAATGTGTTCGACGAAATGTCTGTCATGTTTAGGCTTGGTTAGGTCAAGTACTTAATCAAGTTTTGTGTTAGAGGCTTTTTGTTGGTGTCATTTATTTTCTTGGAAAGTCTCATCAAGTTCCGGGAGGTTGTTTGGAGAATAGCCCTGAAAAAGTGGTTTAAATCTCACAGTCTCTTGCACACAACTGGCTGAAAAAGACTGCATTCTATCCCTTACAGGAATTGTGGAAGCGACTGGAGGGTCCTAGTCACATGCATGCCCATGTCATGGGAGAAGCTGGGGGTTTTATTCATTGAAATTCTAGGTTAACTCAGGGGTTGGGCACTTAGAGCGATGGATTAGCTCATGGGGGTCCTGCAACACTTGAGGGAGGTCTGTAAAGTGTTGGTTCAACGGTTCCACTTCCTTAACTGAAATCATGGATTTGAATCATATCATTGTAACTATTCGTCACATGTTTACCTTGATGGAATAGTTATCTTGGGTAAATGTGGGAGGATGGTGTTACAGAGTGGTATCATAGCATGGTTCAACACTTGGACTAGATGGGAGGAATATGTTTGTCATGCATACATGTTAATTGCATATGTGTTATTTATGTTTGTGGATTATGTGCTTGTTGTGTATGCATGGTGATGGTCATTGTTACAGTTGTGTTGTCATGTAGAATTCGATGATGTGGATATTGGGATGTGCTTGCCATTAATGCATGTTGGTTGTATATGCATTTGTTATGCATGTCAATGTCTATATGTTGTTATGCATGCATTGTCATGATTATAGTTTTCGTGCATGAGGTCATTGTAGGAATTTTAGGTCATCATGATGTTCTTGGTATTTTATTATTCTAATGTGTTGGATGAGATAGAGCAGGAGATGCAGATCATCAAAGTGAATTTGCAGCGCTAGACTTTAGGGTGAGAGTAGATTGTCATATAGGTTTGTATGTTTGGCATGTAGGTATGTGGTTAATGCTTTTTATAAGAATTAGGGCTACTTATGTACTTGTCATTCTATTATTGTTGTGGTTACATGCATGGTAGATTCTAGTTGATTAATGTAGTCATATGTACATGTGTTGGATGGTCATGCATGGTAGTAACTTGTTGTTGTTTTATGTTAGTCAACTTGATGATTATGTTATATGTTGTTGATGAGTATGCTATATGTTAAATTGTCGTTGTTATATGTTAGCTAACTTGATTATTAGGGTTATTGCATTTAATATCTTGATGTTATATGTATTTTTTTAACCTGGATTGGCCTATGCAGATGGTTATGGTTACGATATTCAGGTATGAGTCGACATATTAGTGATACAATGTTATACTAATCTAGACTGATTGTGCATATGTGGTTGTTATGCATGAATGACAATTGTTTATGAGTTTATGATGTGAACATATTAGCTAGTTATTGTTAGGACATCATGACCTTATTTATGTTTGAGTTGATATGTTGTGAAGTTATATCATGTTAATCTAGATTTATTGTGCAGACAAGATAGCCTCCCCTCAGATAAATTAAGGTATGAGTTTGATAATGTTTTCTAGTTGATGCTTGAATGTTTAATTATGTCGTTTATATGTTTTTGAATGTTTGATTAATTGCATGACATGAGTATGTGTCTATAAGATTTCATGAAGAAATGATCTTGTTTGAAGATGGTTGTACTAATACATATGTGTTGAGACAAATGATATGTACTTGAGTGTAAGTAGGTGATAGTTGTAGCATTATGTATTATGAATGATGAATGTGAATTGATTGTTGAGTATGAAATGGTTGTTAGACTTGGTAAAGGTTGATTTCAAATTCATAGACATGATGCCTTGATTTGTGAAAACCGCAATTCCAAACGAATGAATGCTCTGAATACATGAAATCTTCTTAACCTATATTTTTTCTGACATTAGGTGGATATATGGTTTATTACTAAACATGTATTTGACATATATGTTAGCTAGTTTCTAGTTATAGTTGGGTTCGTCGAGAGAATTGGAATCCCTTGAGGAATGATATGTGCAATTATACAATGTGGAAGTGTGCTTGGCACAAAAAGGTAAGATAAATGATATATTGTTATGTTTACTTATGCAATGACATTTGTGTGTTTATGGTAGTATGATGTAGGGGATTGCGTGGAAAAAGAGATTGCCATGAAATATTGAAGAAGACGCAGGTTGAATTTCCCTTGGAGGCATTGGGAACCCATGGGGTTGAGTCATGGTGTTTGTTGGGAGTTATGTGCCTTCGATATTTTATGATTTGTTTGATATTGATTTATGGGTTTTGATCGCGTCTGGTGCAAGGCCTTTCCACTTTGTTTGTGATGTCGTATTACTATTGGTTTTCATGGTTTTATCTTGTTTGATTCTTGGTATTGAATTCTATGTTTTAAGAGTATTGGGAATTGTTTGGAAAGAGGAAAATTAAAGGAGCTCAAGAAGAGCTGAATGAAACCCAACAGGTGATGTAAGGCCTAGATGAAGCTCAGTGCATGTATAAGGGCATTTAAAGGCAAGAATATGGCAATTGGTTGGACTGGTTGGGTCCATTGTGGTAAATGGATGGTGGAAATACAAACATGAGAAAAGTAATTAGGAAAGGTAAAGTAAATGGATTTGAGGCATTAGATGCCTTGGATATGTTGGGAATTGTTGTTCTCAATGTTTTGAATAGATAAAGGGAGTTATCTTAAGCTTGACCTTATGGTATCTGGTCATTATGTTGTGATCATAATTCTATACATGTATGTTGTGTTTGATAGGGTCATCATGGATCATGATTTTTTTATGTTAATGTTTATATATATGTGTGTGTGTGTGTGTGTGATTATCTGACAAGGTTAGCAGGGATCATTCTTGTGGAGGAATGATTTCTTATGCAGGTGAGTGGCATGAAGAGGTTCTTGGATATGAGGAATCAAGTGGGAAGAGTAGTCCTAACAAATATACGAGGTTAGTATCATGTGGTTATGAGTTGATATTACGTGATTATACTATGTCTATGTTATGGGCATGCTATATTGGGGGATACATCAACAGAGGGAAAGAAATATGATCTGTGACATGTTGGGATATGGCATGGATGGCAGAGAGACACTAGAAGCAAGGTTACTTGGTATAGACAGTGTGTTTTTTGATGTGCGGTTCTACTACTGTGTATATGTCGTGCATATTGTATATTCAGTGATTGGACCTATGGTGTTGAGTTCTCGTTGTATATATGGTGTTGTGTGCATATTTCATATGTACTTATGGGTATAGATGGTGCTATGTACATATTGGATATGTGTTGTTGTGTACATATGGTTCTATGTACATGTTGTATATGCAGTGCTATGTAAATATGGTGTTGTGTGCATGTTGTACATGTGGTGCTATGTAGATATGGTGTTGTGTGCATGATTGTATATGTGGTGTTGTGTGCATGTGGTGCTGTGTACATGTGGTGTTGTCTGCAGGTGGTGTTGTGTACATGTCGTGCATGTGGCATTGTGTACATGTGGTGTCATGTACATGTTGTGCATGCGATGATATGTACATATGGTATTGTGTTCATGATGTACAGGTGGTGCATTGTACATGTGGTGTTATGTGCACATTGTGCAGGTGGTGTTGTGTAAATGTGATGATGTGCGCAGGTTGTGCAGGTGGTAGTACACGTACTGATCCTTGACAACCTTATAGTACATGCAGGTGGTATTGCGTAGTACATGTATTATGTAGTACATGTATTGTGTGTGTAATATGCCATGTGTAGGTACATGTATTGTGGAGGAATCATTGCTTATACATGCTATGCAAGTAGTATCATGACATGTGTATTCGTTGTGTTGTACTTTGTGTAGTACATGTATTGTGTGGTGTTGTACATTAGGTATAGATGTATGTGTTGTGTTGTACATCAGGTGTAGGTGTATGTGTTATGTTGTACACCGAGTGTAGGTGTATGAATTGTGATGTACATTGTGTATGTGTATGTGATTAAGGAAAAGAAAAAGGCGTTGGGTGTGGAAACCAATCCAATTTTATTATGAATGTGATCTACGATTCTGATTTATGATGGTTACATGTGATCTATGGTTCTAGTTTATGATAATTTCATGTGATTCATGATTTTATCTATGCTGGTTGTGTTTCAACCTAACGAGATGTGATATATTTATACATAATGATTTGATCAAAGATTCTAGTTTGACTTGTTCTGGCAGGAAGTAAAACATGATTGCAATGTACCTTATTGACGAGCTACCAATGAGGTATGATGTGAATTTATTTCAATTTATTTTAAATCTAATGGAAGTTATGTGCTTGGTACAAGAAGCATGGAAATTCCCGGTTGGGTGGTTGAAACTGACTGCAAGGATTATTAGCATCAGCAAAAGGAATTCAAACAAGTTATCAATCCTCAGCAAAGGATACATGTTCTTGATGGTCACTTTGTTCAACTGCCTGTAGTCAATGCATAATCTGAGTGTTCCATCTTTCTTCCTTACGAAAAATACCAAGGCGCCCCACGGTGACATACTTGGCCTAATGTATCCCTTGTCCAAAATTTCCTTCAACTACAACTTTAACTCAACCAACTCAAGTGTGCTCATCCCTTAAGGTGATTTTGATGTTGGACCTACCCCTACCACTAATTCAATAGAAAAATCTACCTCCATATGAGGTGGAAATTCTGAAATGTCCTCATGAAACACATCCTTCAACTACTATAGAACTAGGTATTTGCTCAACACATTTGCATCCTCAACTTCCTTACTTTTATCGCTAGAAATGTGCACTATAAATAATTTGCGCTCTTTCCCATGACTACGCTTTGCTTGCATAACTATCACCATCCTAACTAATGTGGTTTTCTTCTTTCCCTCAAAGACTCTTGGTTCTCCATTGTCATCAATACACTAAATGGCTTTGTCCTAACAATCTACCTTGGTTCTATAAAGATACAACTAGTCCATACCCAACAACATACTCTATCAACCCAATGGTAATACATTCAAATGTGTTACGGTATGCATACAATTCAAGTCAAATGCAAAAGATCCTATCCAATGATGAACTCACTTCTTTGTACCTGTGGCCAACTGAACTAACCAATACTGCATGCCATTCCGTACTCAAACCACACTTATCCACCAAGTTAGGACTAACATAGCTATAATTAGATCTAGGGTCATTTAAAATAGAAACAACTTGATCACAAAGCTTACCGTCCATCTCAATGATAGATGTCTGATGCTCTTCTTGTTTGTTATCCAATTTTGCATACATACACTAAATAATCTAACAAACATCCCCAATAGTCTGTGCCTCCTATGCATTGTATATATGAGGTCTACCACCCTGGTTTTGTGGACAATCTACCCTATGATGATCCTTGCCACAAATCCAACACTCTATAGGCTTCCAGCCTGTCTCCTTGTTTTGTTTTCCTGATTGGAATCCATGTCCTCTACCTAATGAATTGAACTTCTTAGCTGGTGTGACATTCTCCTTGTTACCTGTATCTTAAGTCCTTGCTCTCTTTTTGTCCCATTTACCTTTGTTCTTTGCATTACCTCTCCAGTCTAGCTGAGTCTCGGTTCTGCGCTTCGATTGTTCATAGCAATGCCTTAGCTTCAGAATGTCGTCCTCCAACAATCTAGTCTCATTAAACTCAATTCTATCTTTAAATGAAACCAGTAACCCACTAATGAACCTTTGAATCTTGGCCTTTTCCTCTGTGAAATAGCTCAGTAACTCTAAGAACCTACTAGTGTACTCATCATCTGTCATGGAACCCATCTTTAGCTTATAAAATTCTTTTGCTCTACCATCAAAGTATCTCTCTGATAAGTACTTCTTCTTGAATAGCCACTGAAACTCACTCCAAGTAAAATCCTCCTCATGAATGCATTTGACATTCTTCACATCTTCCAACCAAATGTATGCTTTACCTTTGAGAGTGAATGTAGCCACTCTAGCTTTCATGTTCTCTGAACAATCATGCAACTTGAAGAATTTTGCATGCCAAGCAACCATGCCTCTTCATCCTGTGGTTTCTTCATATCTCCATCAAATTTTGGTGTCTTCGCTTTCTTAAATTCATTTGGAAAATATCCCCTATCACTTCTCTTGTAAGGATGAGACTGATGATGATTATGGTACTTATCTAAATTACAACTAGAATCATACATGTGTTTATCCCTTCTCCTATCCAGAGTGTCCAACCATCTGTCATCTCTGATTATGTCATCTCTATATGATCTGTGACCACCATTCAATTGAATACCATATGCCCCATTATTTCTATCCTCCTACTCATAGTTGATCTGACATGGTCCCTTTCACTGCAAATCTAACAAATTCTAAAGTATTGCTGCATTTACCTATGCTTGTTTCTCTTGTTCCTGCATGATTTTGTCATTATCTTCCTTACAACTCCTTATTTATTCCTTTAATATTCTCTATGTAACCTCCCAATCAAAAGAGTTCCTAACACCATACTGCTCTTCGGACTCATAGGAAGAGTCTTTGTAGTCAACCATATTGCTATCCATTTGATATTTCTTCCTGCAAGATGTTTCTTGTTAGCTAAACCAAATTACAATAAACCAACATACCTTAGTATAGCTCGGGGAGGATACCTTGTCTGCAAGATCAACGAATAAGCATGATACCTGTATAACATAATCATGACAACATATATAAACATAAAACATAAGCATATAACCATGCAACCACCATCCTAGCTAGGGTTTAGTCATCAATGCATAACCTCAACAACAACACACACCATGACCTCATGCATGAAAACCAAAATTATTATGTCACTTACACTTGACTACATGAAAATATGAACATGCATGAGCAATGCATAACCATGCATAAACACATATGACCAAGCATGAATGAACAATACTTGAGATCAAACCTACAAGAATGATACATGCAACTAAGCATACAATAATGTAACCAATCAAGCAAGATTGCAACCAAAAATAATACAACGATACACGTAAGCGACATAAATCGACATGTAACCAGTCATACACTCACAACACCACATTTCACCACAACAACCTCAAGTTTCATGTGACGACATCACTACAACCATGAAAAACATCATGCAAATGCAACAAGCACATGGAATGCAAGTGGGAGAGACACACATGAAACTAACATGCATGTATGGCCAACACATAGACCATCCAGTCTAAGGGGTGAACCATGCTTTGATACCACTCAGTAACACCCTCCTTCCGCATCTATCTAAGCAACTGGCTAGTTGGGGTAAACATGTGACGAGAGGCCATTATGATATGATTTGAACTTCTAAGTCACGTTAAAGAAGTGGAACCGATGGAAACACACCATACAAACATTAATTATCAACTATAGGACCCTTAAGAGACATCTCAGATAGTTTGTCCCTGGGTCCCACTGATGTTCTAGATCTCTTAGGCCACAATCACTCTCATACAATGGGAAAGAGAGCGACCAGAAACCCAAAGTCACTCTAATAGGCTTTCTTGCCAGTGACTAGAGACCAAATTTTCCAGTGATATGCCAATGAATCCAGGATTCGAGCCACTTTTTCAGGCCCAGAGCCCAGCTCATTACCTAGAATTGAACCATCTCTTCAAATCAGTAAAATAAAACATGGAAATGATAGTATTAAAGCAAATACTTGTTTAAGACCTTGATTGGAACCCTACTAGCCATGACAGGCATTTCATCAAACATATTTCAAATGTGTAATCTACAGGTGTAATTAACAGTTCTAAGCATAGGGGTCTCATACTTAGTTGAGAATCACTAAGAACCATTGATGCCTCAACACATAAATTGTCATTCCATCCATTAGGTCATAGATACATTGATCATTCAATTACAAGTAAAAACATGATGAGATCCACGCATGGTTATTGTCATAAAACACATACATAACGAGCATAATAGCAACATAAATACTCATGAAAGTACAACCATATAGACCAAATAAAATCCATCAAAATGTTCATAGAAATACAAAGAGTAATAACCTTTCATTTATGATGCAAAATCCAAACCCGGGATGGGACTTCCATGTTCCGCCCAACCATAGAATGGTTGAGCCAAACCTCTCTTCAACCATTCACCCTCGTGCCATATTCCAAGCATGAATGTGGGATCTAATAAAACACATCAATCAAAACTCATCCAGGGCTTCCAGAGGCCATCCACCTCAACCCATCAAACAATTATTCCACCTCATGGTCAGATATCACAAAAACACCATCATATTGGTCTCCATCCAAGCCTTCCAGGGCTTCTAGAGCGTTTGTTCCAACTAACTAGACTTCCAGTACTAGTATCTCAACCCACAACTGTCGCTGGGCTTCCAGAGTGTTTTTCCAACCAAGGCTTAGAGGACTAGTAATTCAACCCACCAAGGGCTTCCTTAGCATTTGTCCAACCAAGGCTTCCAAGACTAGTAACTCAACCGAAGCTATTACAGAGCTTCTAGAGCGTTTTTCCAACCACGACTTCTAGGAACTAATAACTCAACCCTAGCCAAGGAAACATGAGAACCAACCAAAAACAAACAATGAAAGTAAACCCACAATCACCATGGCTATCCAGGAAACGGAAAGGCTAGGCAATCCACCGTCAATCCAGGCAATCCTCCATGCTAATGACAAATCATAACCAAGAAACCACATGCATGTGCCATGCATACCAAAACTAGTGAAGGAAAGATACATGCAACTCGGTACCTACAAGAACATCTGATGTAGATATTGATCCCGATGCCTTCTTGCATTTTCCTACTCTTCCTTTGCCTCCTTGCTCCAAAAATCCAAGTATGCCACAACCACCAAGAGTGCTCCAAGAAAAATCTTGTCTCCAAGAGTATGAGAGAGAGAGAGATAATAATGAGAGATCTCCAAAACTGAACTGATAAAAGGTTACCAACTGATCCTCAGAAGCCTTTTTATGAATGAGACCTCTATTTTCTTCAATTTCCAATATCTTTTTTCAATTTCTTCCTCACATGCAACGTGTGACTTTTCACCTCCCTTTTCTCCTAATTTCCATTATTTTCATAAATAAATTTGCCAAAAATGTCAATTTTCCTTTCCAAAGCCTTAGGCCATTGCTTTTGCCAATTTCCTTAGCCATAAGCAATCACAGGTGATCCCTACCACTAGGATTTTTCCCAACATTCAACTTGGAATAAGTGTCCTGTCATCTGTGGTTATTATTTTTCCTTTATTTACTTTTATTACATGGAATTTTCACCAGGGCTATTACAAAACCCTCCCCCTTGGGGGAACACCGTCCTCAGTGTTCAATAACACCTATAACCACAAAACTACTCTAGCAAAATATATACTGCCGATGGAGCTTTATAACATAACTCGATGTAGTATTTACAATGTTCACCCTACTAAAAAGAAACCCAACATAACAACATAATAACATGACATCATAACAACATATCGCATAGTGGATCTTTATAAGATATCTCGTGGCAACGTTTACATCCATATACATATGTACATAAACCAATATCATCAAAACATATACAAAAACACCAAGGACAAACTAATTTTCCTCAACCGACAAAAAGGAAGGATACATAGCCCGCATATGATCCGCCATCTCTCATGTAGCTTCATCAGGCCCAAAGAGCTTCCACAACACCTTAACTTGCTCGATTGCTTAGTTTTGGAGCATAAGCACCTTTTTATGCAATATACATTGAGGCTCCGATTGGATCTCTACATCTGGTTCCACATGTAATACAAAATAGTCAATCACATGATCAACATCACTAACATAGTTCTTAAGCAAAGATACATGGAATACATCGTGGAATTTTACTACCAGAGGCAGTGCAAGTCGATAGGCTACTGGCCCAATCCTCTCAATGATACTGAAGGGTCCACAAAACTGTGGTGCCATCTTGGCACATGATCCAATTCACAAGGACCTCTTCTTTGGTTTGATGTGCAAGTACACCTGTTCCCCAACTTGGAACTCCTTGAAAACCCGTTCGTATTTGCATAACTCTTCTGCCTATCCTATGATTCCTTTAGATTCTTCTTGATTACCTGCATTTCTTGTTCCATGTCTGCCAACATATCTAGTCTAGTCAACACCTTGTTAACCAGATCACTCTCATTGATAGGAGTGTTATAACTCTACCCATACAATGCCTCAAAAGGACTCATCCTCAATGACGCTTGATAACCATTCTTGTATACGAACTATACCAAAGGGAGATAATTTTCCCACTTCCATTGTTGATGCATCACATGCATTCTCAACATGTCCTCCAATATCTTGTTGACCCTCTCTATCTGCCCATCGTTCCATGGATGATAATTTGTGCTGAAGGCCAACTCTGTGCCCAAATCTACAAATAACTCCTTCCAAAAATTGGAAGTGAACTTCACATCCCTGTCTGACACAATTTTCTTCAGAACACCATGCAATTTGGCCACATCTCAGATGAAAACCTGTGCTACAATATCGCTAGTTGAGAATGTAGACTTCACCGGAAATAAATGTGCAACCTTCATCAACTTGTCCACAATAACCATAATGGAATCATGTTGTCTCACTGCCTTCGAAAAACTTGTAATGAAGTCCATGGAAATGACCTCCCATTTCCACTTTGGAATTGCAATCGGCTTTAGCAGTCCACTTGGATGTTTATACTCTGCTTTCACTTGCTGACAGTTGAAACATCTCGCGACAAATTCTGCTACATCTCTCTTCAGATTCAAGCAATAGTAAAATCCTTCACTGAAGTTAATGTATTATGATAACCAAGGTGATCTGATTAAGGTTTTGCATGAAACTCCCTCAAGATCACCTTCTTGAGATCAATGTTATCCAATACATATATCCTATCTCAGAACCTTACCAACCCACCCATTGTAAGATAATAATCCATACCTTATGCACCTCCACTTGTACCTATACCCATACATGCACCTACATTGCCACATGTACCTGTACCTGCACCTGTACTGTACCAACATCCTACTGCAACTTGTGCACAATATCCATATACTTGACATCCGGGTGACCTACTTGCAAGATCCTATCATGTAAGTCTGTCCCATAGGAGCCCATAGTTTCCAAGTGATTTACCTATACCTTTTTATTGAGAGCATCTGCCACCCTGTTCTCTTCACCTCTGATGCACCTGGTCTCAAAATCAAACTCGTTGATTGTGGCCAACCATCTAACCTGCCTAGCATTCAGATTCGGTTGGTCAAAAGAATACCTCAACCCAATGTGATCACTTATAAGTACAAACCTCCTACTAAGAAGATAGTGTCTCCACATCTTCAATGCATGTATGGTCGTCGCTAACTCAAGATCATGCATGAGATAGTTTTTCTCATGCTCGTTTAGTTTCCAAGACTCATAACATACCACTTGTCCATCCTGCATAAGGACACCAGCAAGCCCTCTCTTGCAAGCATATGTGCATACCATGAACTCTTTGTCCAGATCTGCAATTTGTAGCATTGGTGCATGTGTGAACAACTTCTTAAGTTCCTCAAACATAGCCTCTCACTCCTCAGTCCATTCGAACTTCTTACCTTTCCTTTGCAGTGATGTGATAAGATAAGAAATTTGTGATAAGTTCATGATAAACCTCCTATAGTAGCCTGCCAAACCCATGAAAGATCTCACCTCATCCACACTCTTAGGAGCTATCCACTCCTTGATTACCTTTATCTTCTCTTGATCTATTGCAATACCCTCCTTGGAGACAACATGGCCCAAGTAGTGTACCTCAGTCTAAAAGAAACTACACTTGCTAGGATTAGCATACAATTGATGCTCTCTCAACAACCTCAACACTATTGCTAAATGCTCGACATGCTCTTCCTCATTTTTAGAATATACCAATATATCATCAATGAACACATTAACAAACTTATCCAAATATGGATGCAACAAGTTATTCATCAAAAAAATAAATGTAGCTAGAGCAGTAGTTAAGCCAAATGGAACAACAACAAACTCATAATTCCCATACCTAGTCCGGAACGCAGTCTTGTAAATGTCCTACTCTTTGATGCATCCCTGATGGTATATGAATCTCATAACAATCTTCGAGAACACTGCTAGTCCTTTTAGCTGATCTAACAAGTCATCAATCCTCAACAAAGGGTACATATTCTTAATGGTCACTTTGTTCAACTGCCTATAGTCAATGAATAATATGAGTGTTCCATCTTTCTTCTTTAAGAAAAATACAGGTGCACCCCATGGTGACACTCTTGGCCTAATGTATCCCTTGTCCAACATTTCCTTCAAATGCAACTTTAACTCAACCAACTTAGGTGTGCTCATCTTGTAAGGTGATTTTGATGCTAGAGATTCCCCTGGCACTAGCTCAATAGAAAAATCTACCTCCCTATGAGGTGGTAACTCTGAAATGTCCTTAGGAAACACATCCTTCAACTATTGTAGAACTGGGTATCTGCTCAACAAATCTACATCCTCAACTTCCTTACCTTTATCACTAGAAATGTGCACTGTAAATAACTTGCACCCTTTCATGCAACTACACTTTACTTGCATAGTTGTCACCATCCTAATGGATGTGGCTTTCTTCTTTCCATGTAAGACTCTTGGTTCTCCATTATCATCAACACACTTAATGGCTTGGTCATAACAGTCTACCTTGCTTCTATTAAGATACAACAAGTCCATGCCCAACAACATATTGTATGAACCCAACGGTAATGCATTCAAATGTGTTGCGGTAGGCATACCATTCAAGTCAAATACACAAGCTCTTACCCAATGATGAACTCATTCTTTGTACTGATGGCCAACTGCACTAACCAAGACTTTGCATGCAATTCCTTACTCAAACCACACTTATCCACCAAGTTAGGACTAACATAGCTATAATGAGATCCAAGGTCAATCAAAATAGAAATAACTTGATCACAAAGCTTACCGTCCATCTCAATGATAGATGCCTGATGTTTTGGTTATTTGTTATCCAATGTTGCATAGATACCGTAATACTCTGATCAACATACCCAATAGTTTGTTCCTCTCGCGTACTATATATCTGAGGTCTACTACCCTGGTTCTGCAGACAATCTATCCTGTGATGATCCTTGCCACAAATCCAACACTCTATAGGTTTCTAGCTGGCCTCCTTGTTCTGTTCTCCCAATTAGAATCCTTGTCCTCTATCTAGGTGGTGTGACATTCTCCTTGTTACCTGTATCCCGAGGCCTTTCTCTCTTTCTATCCCATTTGCCTTTGTTCTTTGCATTACCTCTCCAATCTAGCTTAGTCTCGGTTTTGCGCTTTGATTGTTCATAGAAATGCCTTAAATTCCTAATGGCCTCCTCCAATGATCTAGGATCATCAAACTCAATTCTATCTTTAAATGCAATTGGTAAGCCACTAATAAACCTCTGAATCTTGGCCTTTTCATCTGTGAGATTAGGCACATACCTCAGTAACTTCAAGAACCTTCTAGTGTACTCATCATCTGTCATGGAACCCATCTTTAGCTCATAAAATTCTTTTTCTCTGCTATTGAAAATGCAACAAGATGATGGAGTTTAGTGAAAAGAAGTTGCCTTCACTGAGTGTGCCCGCAGGCTATTTTTGGCACAAAGTCTATTTTTAGACTATGTCTATTTTTAGACATATGGATCATGGTCTATGAGTTTCAGGATGCTATTTATGGATTTGGTCATGTTGGTAAAAATAGATGGACTTCTATTTTTAGACATATTGGCGGAGTCTATTTTTAGACTGCCAGGCTAAAAATAGAAAAGTCAAATATTATTATCTCACAATAATATTTGGACTATAAACTTAATCTTATTCTCTTGGAGCACTTCAGTTCGAGCTACGGATGTGGCACATGCAATTGCATGAAGGAAATACGTGGTCCTTATGGGTTAGTTGAATATTTGCATGCATGACTTCAGTTAGAACTCAAGTGATTGAGTTTGGTGGAGTTGAATGAGGAGTTGATGGAGTTTTGTTCAGTTTGACTTAGTTGAACTAGTTGTATTTAGTCTAACTAACAAATACACTAGTGATGAGTGATGTGAATTAGTTATTAATTAATTCACTAATTTTTAACTCATGAATCAACTGAGGAATACATCAGTTAACTCAGTGCATGGACAGTTCAGTGGAGACAAGCGTTAGAGATGAGTGAAAGGGCAAGACAGCTGTCAGTTGTGACTATAGTTGTGCATGAGATTTGCACAATCAATGGATTGAGTATTTCCAATGAGGATTGTGTGGTATAGGCAAAAGGGAATACGAATTTGGAGCTGATTCTTCATTCCATCTCAACAGGTATTGCGCAGTGGAGGCAGGCAAGCAGTGGTGGAGATTTGAACCTGTGATTGATTCAAATCTGAGCTAGTTTGTGTGTAACAAGTGGAGATAGTACTGAGTACTTGTGAGAGTATTGTACTATGTATTGTTACATGTTCTCAATCAATATAATATACAGATAGTTGGGGGTTTTCAGCTGTATGCTTTCCCCGTGATATACTGTGTTGATATGTGCGATTGATGTTTCAATGTGCACACGCCATTGTTTCTTAATTCCACAAAATTGATGATCAATGGTAGAGGAGGTTATGTATTATGCATGCATTCTGAAATAATGTATAATCAGGATAATCTCTATGAATAAGTGTTATATTATTCAAAATTTCTACATCCGTCATCAAAGTATCTCTCTAACAAGTACTTACTCTTGAATAGCCACTCAAACTCACTCCAAGTAAAATCCTCCTCATGAATGCATCTGACATTATTCACATCTTCCCATAAAATGTCTGCTTTACCTTTGAGACTGAATGTAGCCACTCTCGCTTTCATGTTCTCTGAATAGTCATGCAACCTAAAGAATTTTCACATGCCAAACAACCATGCCTCTACATCCTGTGGTTTCTGCATCTCTCCATCAAATGTTGGTGGCTTCGCTTTCTTAATCTCATCTGATACATATCCCCTATCACTTCTCTTATAAGGATGATACCGATGACGATCATGGTGCTTATCTGAATCATAACTATAATCATACATATGTTTATCCCTTATCCTATTCAGAGTGTCCAACCATCTCCCATATCTGATTGTGTCATCTCTATCTGATCTGTGACCACCATGCGATCGACTACCACATGCCCCATTAGTTCTATCCTCCTGCTCATAGCTGATCCGACGTGGTCCCTGTTGCTCCAACTATCCATTTTCCTCTGCTTGTTTCTCCTGTGCCTGCATTATTATGTCATTGTCTACCTTACAACTCCTTATTTCTTCCTTTAATATTCTGAGTGTAAATTCCAAATCAAAAGAGTTCCCAACGCCACACTGGGACTCATAAGGAGAGTCTTTGCAGTCAACCATCTTTCTAGCCATTTGATATTTCTTCCTGCAAGGTGTATCATGTCAGCTAAACCAATTCACAATAAACCAACGTACCTTAGTATAGCTCGGGGAGGAAACCTTGTCTCCAAGATCAACAAATCAATGTGATACATGTATAACATAATCATGAAAGCATATAGAAACATAAAACATAATCATATGACCATGCGACCTCCATCCTAGCTAGGTTCTAGTCATCAATGCATGACCTCAACAACAACACACACCACAACCTCATGCATGACAACCACCATCATTACGTCACTATACACTTGACCACATGCAAACATGAACATGCATAAGCAACGCATAACCATCCACACATATGCATAAACACATATGACCAAGCATGAGTGAACAATACTTGAAATCGAACCTGCAAGAATGATACATGCAACCAAGCATACAGGAATGTAACCAATCAAGCAAGATTTCAACCAAAAATACTACAACAATACATATAAGTGGCATAAATTGACATGTAACTAGTCATACACTCACGGCGTTGCATTTTACCACAACAACCTCAAGTTTCACATGACAGCATCACTACAACCACGAACAACAACATGCAAATGCAATAAGCACATGGAATGCAAGCATGAGAGACACACATGAAATTGACATGCATGCATGACCAATACATAGCCCATCCAGTCTGAGGGGTGAACCATGCTCTGATACCACTCTGTAACACCCTCCTCCCACATATACCCAAGCAACTAGCCAACTGGGGGAAACATGGCACAAGAGGCCACTATGATATGATTCGACCTCCTAAGTCACGTTAAGGAAGTGAAACTGACATAAACACACTATACAAACATAATTATCAACTACAGGGCCCTTAGAAGACATGTCAGCCACTCAAACAACCTGTCCCTAGTTCCCACTGATGTTATAGATCTCTTAGACTACAATCACTCTCATGCTATGGGAAAGGGAGAAACAGGAAACCCAAAGTCACTCTCACAAGCTTGCTTGCCAGTGACCAGAGACCAAAGTTGCCAGCGCTATGCCAACGACTCCGAGATTTGAGCCATTTTTCAGGCCTAGAGCCTAGGGCACTGCCCAAAATTGAACCATATCTTCAAATCAGTAAAATAACATGGAAATGACAATATTAAGGAAAATACTTGTTTAAGTCCTTGACTGGAACCCTACTAGCTATGCCAAGAATTTTGTCAAACATATTGCAAATGTGTAATCTATAGGTGTAATTAACATTTCTAAGCATAGGGGTGTCATACTTAGATGAGAATCACAAAGAATCATTGATGCCTCAACACATCAACTGCCATTCCATCGATTAGGTCATAGATACATTGATCATTCAATTGCAAGTAAAAACATTATAAGAGCCACACATGGTTGTTTTCATAAAACACATACACAACCAACATAATAGAAGAAAAAATACTCATGAAAGTACAACCATATATACCACATACAATCCATCAAAATGTTCATAGAAGTATAAGGAGAAATAACATTTCATTAATGATGCAAAATACAAACCCGTGATGGGACTTCCACATTCCACCCGACCGTAGAATGGCTGAGCCAAATATCTCTTAAGTCATTCACCTCCATGTCATATTCCAAGCATGAATGTGGGATCTCATAGAACACATCAATCAAAACTCATCCAGGGCTTCCAAAGGCCATCCACCCAAACCCATCAAACAATGATTCCACCTCACAGCTGGACATCAAAAAACCATCATCAGATTGGTCTCCATCTAAGCCTTCTAGGGCTTCAAGAGTGTTTGTTCCAACCAAGGCTTCCAAGACTAGTAACTCAACCCACATCTACCGTCGGGCTTCCAGAGTGTTTGTCCAACCAAGGTTTCCAAGACTAGTAACTCAACCCACCAAGGGCATCTAGAGCTTTTGTCCAACCAAGGCTTCCAGGACTAGTAACTCAACCCACCAAGGGTTTTGAGAGTGTTTGTCCAACCAAGGATTCTAGGACTAGTAACTCAACCCAAGTTGTTACAGGGATTTCAGATCGTTTGTCCAACCAGGGCTTCCAAGAACTAATAACCCAACCCAAGCTAAGGAAACATGAGAACCAACCAAAAACAAACAATGAAAGTAAACCCACAATCATCATGTCTATCCAGGAAATGACAAGGCTAGGAAATCCACTTTCAATCCAGGAAATCCTCCATGCCAATGATAGATCAAAACCAAGAAACCACATGCATGTGCCATGGATGCCAAAACTAGTGAAGGAAACATACATGCAACTTGATACCTGCAAGCACGATTGGAATATGGCACAAAGGTGATTGACTGAAAGAAAGATTTGGTTCAGCCAATCTATGGTCAGGTGGTTCATGGAAGTCCCATACTTGGTTGACATTTTTATTCATTAATAAGAGTTCCTTTCCTTGGTATTTTATGATCAAATGTACTAGTTTAAATGTGGTATTTATGGTTGTTGTATCCTTGTTATTTCTATTGGTTATATGCTGGTTATGAGCATGTTTTATGATAGTTATGATGTATGGCTCTCATCATGTTTTGGTTGATAGATAAATGAAAAATGAATATATGACGTAATAGATGATAATGAAGCTATTGTGATAAGGCATCATTTTTTTCCTTATGAATATCAGGTTAGTATGAGACCCCTATGCTTAGATATATTTTTATGTCATATGGATTACAGGTGCACAATGTGTTCGACAAAATATTTGTCGTGGATAGGTAAATTCCTTGATCAAGTTTCATGTTAGAGGATTTGTCTTGGTGTCATTTATTGTCTTGGAAAGTCTCATCATGTTTTGAGCAGTGGTTTGGAGGCTAGCCCAAAAAAAGTGGCATAAATATCACAGTCTTTAGCACAAAATTTGTTGAAAAAGGTTGTAGTCTCTCCCTTACAGTCATTGTGGGAGTGACTGGAGGGTCCTGGTCACATGCATTCCCATGTCATGGGAGGGAATGGGGGTTTTATTCATTGAAAGGGTAGGTTAACTCAGGGGTTGGGCACCTAGAGTGGTGGATTATCTATTGGGGTTCCTACAACACCTAAGGGAGATCTGTAAAGTGTTGGTTTATCAATTTCACTTCCTTAACTAAACTTCCAGAGTTGAATCATATTGTAGTAACTCTTTGTTACATGTTTACCCCGGTGGACCGATTAGCTTGGGTAAATGTGGGAGGAGGGTTTTACACAAAGTAGATAAAAATTAAATTTTTTTGAAATATTTTCTTCAAAGAATAATATGACAAGAAAATGTTACAACATTACAGACACATTCCCATCTATTGAGATACCTAGGTACCCAACCATGGTGCTTTTGATTTTTCTAGGAGATTGGTCTAAATATTGGATGTATCAATGCCTCTCTTACACTCTTCATAAAGTAATAGTTATTCACAAAGAAATAATTAGGGAAAAAGAAACATGAAAATCTATGGAGAGATCTTGGATTACGTATATCATATTACGATACTCCTTTATTCACTTGGAAGGATAAGATTAGGAAAATTACACCATCTATGAACCAATCTTACCTTTGGTCTAAACAATGGTATACTAGGTTAGGTTGACCAAGAACTTGTTATACTCAAGGGCCAAACATTAACCTTGATATAAGGGTTGAACTAATGGTCATCCTATGGGCACATTCCCATCTACTGGGACACCTAGTTACCCAACCATGTTTCTCTCCAAATCTATAGGAGAATGGTCTAGATACATAATATACCAACGTTAATCCTATAATAGTATTTTAACAAGAAAATGGAGGAGATGAGACATTTAATCAAACTTTACCAAGAATACTAATCAAGTACTAATGTGAACCATTAATTTCTTAAGCATTGATTCATTGATTTAGTGTACATTTTCCCTAAAGCAAAGAGACTATGTGTGTTGCAAAAAAGAACCATTGGTTGGTAGATTGAAAATGAATGAGGGAGGAAGGAGAGGGTAGAATGAGAAAGAAGAATTTTCCAATAGTAAAATTGAGTGTGTAAAGTTACTGAATCCATGAAATCAATAATGCATCACATACCTTGATAATGAATCCATATTCAAGCTTGAGTTCTTATACATCCCCTTGGATCCTCTAAATTCATTGACATTTTTCTTTCCTTGTTCCAAGATTCCTACAAAAAGTGTGTTAGTTCTATGGGTGGATCTTTATAATGCTCCCTCCCACCCCCTTTTAGTGCTCTAGGCTATTATGAGAATGGGGTCATAAAAATCCTATTTTTCCAACTTCATTGAAAATCAAAACTGATATTACCATTGTGTTCACCTCATCGAGAGATTTTTGAAAATATATATTTTTTTCAATCCAACTCCCAAATTGAGAATTATTCCCATTCAAAATTTGACAAATTACATTGAGCCACATCAACAAGGGGCCTCTACATGTGACTCGCATGGCCTTGCCATGTCACCCAAAGTAGTCCCACATCACTTTTGATCCCAATGTGGTTCCTGCATGGCAATTACTAAGCCTTCATGGCACTTGCCACCTCATCCCAAACTAATGCATCCCACTAGGCTCAACCCTTTCATGTTGTGCAACGATTCTACATTATATTTGGTTCTAAGGAAATCTAGAGTGCACACCTTACTATGATCCGGATTTAAACAGGAACGCAACAAAATACAGAGATAACCATATACACAAATATGCAGCGGAAATAATACTTCATTTCATTAATGGAAAATACTAAAATATGCTTACAATCAGAAATGGAAATAAACTAGCTAGGGCGATGGTAGCTTATCTCTGAGAAGAGATGTGATGGCTACATGCCTCTGAACTGTGTTACAATGAGGCTCGAGGCCTATTTATTGTTGAGAAACAATGAAAAACCCTTAACATTCCAAAACCTAACCCTAGGAGATGAAACGCCAAACTGTGGGCCCCGTTTGGGGGTAAGTTGGTACATCAACTTCCCGGGGTCGTAACTTTAGCATATGATCTCCGTTCGACGCGTACAATAGCTCATTAGAAAGATCTATTCGAGCACTATCATTGTTGGAACGGCAACACCGGTCCATGTTCCATGGACCCGTGTTGCCCCTGGATTCCCCAAAAAACGTCGTTTAGGGCCTCAAAACGGCTCCGGAAGTTCAGGACCCGAAAAACTGCTAAAAATAGTAAGTTGTGCTACAATTAAGGAAAATGAAAATGCTGAGAAAGACAATGGTGGGGGTCCATGTGGACTTGGCAGGGGGCCACCAATATCC
>APFE031432727.1:18928-54504 GCA_000404065.3 Pinus taeda | reverse complement strand
TCAGTTAGACTAACTACAACTAGTTCAACTAAGTCAAACTGAACACAACTCCATCAACTCCTCATTCAACTCCACAGAACTCAATCACTGAAGTCCTAACTAAAGTCCTCCACGCAATAGCTCAAGTAACCCATAAGAACCACCTATTTCCTTCTGGCAGTTGCATGTGCCACATCCATAGCTCGAACTAAAGTGCTGCAAGAGGATAAGATAATGTTTATAGTCCAAATATTATTAAGAGCTAATAAGGTTCGACTGTTCTATATTTAGACTGGTAGTCTAAAAATAGACTCCGCCCATATGTCTAAAAATAGAAGTCCATCTATTTTTACCAACATGACCAATCATCCATAAATAGCATCATGCAACTCATAGACCATGATCCATATGTCTAAAAATAGACATAGTCTAAAAATAGACTTTGCGCCAAAAATAGCCTGCGGGCCCACTTAGTGAAGGCGACTTCTTTTCACTAAGCTCCATCATCTTGTTGCATTTTCAACATCATATGTGTTAAACTCCACCACCACTAGATGATCTAGATTCTAAATGAAATATCCACTCATAGGAAAATTAGGTCTCACGCCAGTGTTCCACCCAAGCGGGGCCTACCCTAGATAAACTATATTTTTCATGGAAATCTAGCTAGATATATATCCTATTCATTTCGAAAGTGCACATGGCATATCCAGTCGGATGTACCGAATTACCATATGCATCCATGATGCAAAAATGGAATATGACCCTCACGTATTCAGATGCAACTACTCTTGGGATATGAAAAAGGTATGTAGCCCATATACAAGTCTACCAAGAGATCATCTAGTCCTGTCTAGTCCTGCCTACAAAGTCGAGATTTCTTCCAAAAATTGCAAGGAGGAAGATTCAAGGAATTTTATCAAAATTCCTTAAGGTAGAGCATTTTCCCAGCATACCAAATTCCAGGGACAAGAACCAAGTTCTGAGAGTAAACCTGCAAGAACATTATTCTTTGACCATAAGATATCTAATGACACCAATAGACCTAAATTACATTACATCTTGATCAAAAGAGAGAAATGGTACTAAAGGCTAGATTTCATAAGAAAACCATAGACCATTCTTACTCTATGAAGCTCAAGGCATTACAACAACATATAGGTGTACATAACCATAAAATCCTCACTTTGTTCTCGAATAAGTAACAATAAGCTCTAACTGAATATTTGTTCAACTTACAACACATGGATGAATTTCTTATCATGTGAGGTAGTCTATAGTCTTAAACAAGGCAGTGAGCCATCAGATTCATAAATATATCAGATGATTGAAAACACTTTCAATAATAGGTTAATCGAGGGGATTTAGGAAACTGACCATATTCATTTAAATAAATTTGTAGTTCATGAGAATAATGACAGGTGGTCAGCTGTAGAAAGATTATGTGCAGCTGAGCCTCTATTTTGGTGGAGAGTTGTCCCCAAAATCTTTGTTATGGTTAGCAAAATTCAAAGATCATTCAACTCCAAAATCACAAGTAAGGAATATCATTGATACAGGGAAGTCATCTCTACTTGTGTTTTTGACAATTCTTTGTTAGATAGTTGAATAATTGGGTGTTCATTATTAATCATATAAATTGATCTACTTATTTGTAAATTTTAATTTCAGGTTGTTACATATGGTATTAGAGCTAGTTACAACTCTGAGGCCTATGAATCTTGACATATATTTTTAATTAAGATCTATAAGAAAAGATGATTATTAACCTTATTAAACTTGTATCTGATTAAAATTTAACTCTAAGTGACTTCTAGATAAAAATGGAGGAAAAAATATTTAAATTTTATTATTATTTTACCTTTAATAACATAAGAACAAATTCAATCCAATTAAATTTGGAAAATTATTATTTATTATATTTTTACATTTCCCATATTGCGTATCCAAATTGTATATAATTATATATTTCTCAATATGATGTAAATAATTCATACTTAGTTAAGATGCATAATTATAATTAAGATGCAAATACCTTGGTTAACTCATAATTTATGCAACTCGAATATATATCATATTTTTTATTTTTAAAATAATATATGGCTTTTCTTTGTAGGTAGAATTCATTTCAAAGTAATCACAAAAAACATCTTTATATTAAAAAAAAATTATTTAGATTTTCATGGTTAATATATAAATCATTTTTTTTTTATAAAATATGGGATAGAATTCCGACTAATTCACAAGAAGCACATCTTACATTAATATTTTTTTATTTGAATTTTCATAGCTAATTATTGTAAATATTTTTTCATAAAATATTGGATTTTCGTAAATATTTTTTTCATAAAATATTGGATTTTTAAAAATAATATTTGGATTTTTTTTTTACGTATTTCATTATGTTGCCTCATCCTTTAATGAATTAGATTACTTATGTTTTCATGGAAAATTATCTTGCCCAAGCCTTTAATGAAAATGGTTATAGTTAAACTACAAACTTTTCCAATATAATTATACTATTAATAAATTAACGATGAATTTGAGTTAGAAGATACTCGGTGAAATTTAATCCTTATTTAATTATTAACTCAACTTTGTGAGCATTTAAAGTTTGGTTTGTGACAGTTCACAAATAATAAATTAATAGTTTGAGTCAGTTCACAAATAATAAATTAGTAGTAAAATCCATCCCATAATTAATTGAAATGCTACGAGCACTTTTGTAATACTTAATTGTCGTCAGACTCATTAATTGGTGGGAATCGTAAGCCTCTCGGGTTTTACCTCGGGATTTTAAAATATATTTAAGCAATACATAAAGTGTTTTTATATTTTTAATATATGTATATATGTTGTGTAAAAATATAATATTGAAATTAATTATTATGTTTTTTCTTAAGTTGAATTAAATACTTTATGTATATAGAATAGAAATGTGGTCATTTATTAAATTTGTTTTTAAGGTGTATATTAAAGAGAAAAGTCATGATGAAGAGTTGTAATATAAGTATTAAGAGTGACAATATTTATTATATATAGTTAGTTTAGTGATGCTTACTAGATTATGACATAGATTTATGTGGATATAGTAAGATTTTTTCCGTAATTAATATTATATTCATTTAGGATAATAAGATTGATGAAAGGATAAAGTAAAACATATTTATGGAGCATATTCATACATACTAAAAGATTATTTGGGTGTCTTTGCTTTCATGATGTTGCAAGTAAAGAGGGAAGAATGGTAATGAAATATTAACTATGGACATTAAGACAAGGTCATTAGATATGAAGTGATATATAATCATATAATATGCTCAGTGATTTGAAGACATTATCTATTAATGAAAGATATGAAAAAAATTATAAGAAGCCAAATTTAGAGAATAATGGTACAATTCACTAAATATACACGTCAAATGAAGTTGAAACTAGAAGGAAAAATAATTTGAGATAGTAAGCAACAAAGAATGAGATGATGGAATATTAAGTATAAAGAGAACAATTTTAAGAAAGGAAGTAAAGTTTATAAGTTGGTTCTCAATATTAGCAATGTATATTTAAAAAAGTTACCCTATTGAATAAAGGCAAATGAAGAACTTGTAAGTTTTATAATGAAGCTAACAAATGGTAGCTTTCAAAACTATGACCAATGTAGAATGGGGAGATGAATGGAAAAGAGTAATAGATAAACACTAAAAATGAGAGCGTAGAAGTTTCACAAATGAGTGTAAGTAATCAACAAGAGGAACTAGCCTATCTGGGAGCATAATAGAAATATTTTGTCACTTGGTGGAAAATGGACATGGAATTGCAAGATTATTTCATATAAAAACATGATAAGGATCACTATGAAGTCTAAATGAGGATGATGCCTACTAAAAAGAAAATATTTCTAATCCATTGATGAAGTTAACTGATCATGATATTGATAAAATCCATCTGAAGGAAACCATAAAAAAATATGGTGGTGTTGGGTTAAGGAGGTAATTAACCCATGAATTCCTATAGGATGATGATGAATAGGAACAACATTCTTAGTTGGGAAGTAGTAGGAATTTGATAATATTTTTTTTTTTAAATTGAACCAAGTGAAGAAGTTTCCATTGTTGAAGCTAGTAGACATGGAATATTAGGTTATTGAGGCTAAGGGAAAAATACATTATATCTATGAATATTCATTATGAGGAAGTGTAGGGGTGATTCCATTGAGAAGAAAATTCTCTTAAAGATATGATGAGTGGATTGATCAACATGATTGGTAAGGGCCAAAGTGACGACCTATAAATTTAGAAGTGTCAACGTATGAGGTTTTGAGCACTTGTAATTGGTAAGAGATAAACTAGGAAAGTATTTCAATGATAATGATTTTTTAACTTTTGGAAAAAGAAAGACACTATGTAAATGAGAAAACACCGAACATGAAGCATAAGAAGAAATACTATTGGAAATTCTATAATGAGACTTTGAGAATGATTACACATAAATTGGTAGAAGAAGTGAGAATCAACTAATAAAGGGTGTACTTGGATAAATGTTATTCGTGAGTGGATTGATGATCCAATGTTACTTCATATAAAAAAACTTACTAGTGTGTCATTAGTATTGAAACAAGTTATTGCCAAAGACATTGGGCATAACCAATCATTCATGGATGATAATGGTCGTAGTGGTTCCAAGCATTTCAAATTCTAAACTAAAGATTTAATGAGTGTAAATTAAGATGGAAGAATCCCTGGTCCAACTTGAAGATGGGTGAATCTACGATAAAAGATATCAAATGTGAACCTGATGAGATAAGAAAATCTTTTAAGACAAACAATGACAATTATGCGAGTGAAGGATAAATCACCCAGGGACAACAAGACCTCATGCGGGTGGATTAAGCATAACATAAGACTTAAATAAGGATGACCTCGTGTATGTGTGTCATTTGGATAAGGAAAATATGTATAATTTTCATGGAATTTTAACTTGATATTGATGATATCAATGATTGTACAAACAGTAAATTCTTAACAATGAATTTCACTCAAATTTCCTTGGGGAAGGAAGAATACCTGACAAGAGATTAAGGCCGAAGATGATGAGGCCCCTTTGAAATTTAACGAAGTACTTAGATGAGTATACCAACAGTATAAATGGTCAACTTCCTAATAAAAAGAACAATAAATGATTATTGAAAAATAATTGGTATCTTGATGAAAACATGACACTAATAGTACTAATAAGATAACATAGAACCTAGATGGAATGTTGAATAATCTTAGTTCATAGTTGGTATTCAATGTTTATACAAGCAAATGAAATTGATTTTTTTTATGAATCATGATAAGAATGTTTATAGTTTATTATTCTATATTTGATAAGCATTGAGATGATTCTCATATTGATGATGTTTTATGATATGATGGTATGATGATAGTGATGCACATGTGATTATTATTCATTTAGTTTGATATGATAATGATGTTGTACATTCATGATGGATATGATATGCATAGGGATTATGATGTTACAATATAATGTATATTGACATATGGTTCATTTATTATGTGATGTCATGATATATCTTTGATACAGATATGTTGATGTTATAACTTATTATGGTATTTCGTAAGGTGAAGCATATGGTAATTGCATGCAGGTTTTATGACATGCATGAGTATGTAGTTTTTTTTACTATTCAAAATGTGGTGATTAACAAGGATGATTGTTATCATGATGGCATGCAAGGGTTGACATGTGTATTATTTTATATGATACTATGATTATAACTAATGCATTGGATGTATGCTGAGATGTGGTGATTGACAGGAAATCCACAAATGGGTCGAGAGGGTGAGTTTATTTGATGATCTTGTGGGATCCCATACCTGCGAGGGAGAATATGTAACACCATATGGGTTGGGGACATACTCAATCAACACTACATATGCTAGTGGTTCCTTTGTCTTGTATAACTCTTAATGGATAGCTCTTGAGGGGCTATGGAACCATCTTGAGGAGGCCAAGTGCCTAATATTGTAGGCCAAGTTCTTGATATTGGATCGGGATGCCGAAGTCTAGTGGGGGTGTAAGAAATTTGGCTCCTGGGGCTATGCACCTAAGTGAGTGTCGAGGGAGTGGTCCAGTGTTTCGAGATGCTTGGAGTACTGCGACAGGGAGTACTGATCCTGGTGCCTATCTTTAGGGAAAATTTTAAGTACCACCCTAAATTTATATGTACAAGAAATGGGCGAATCTCCATGATACATAGGAAAAATGGGAGGCCATTTTATCAATAATATAATATTATATATAATTTTTTTGGCGAATCTCTCACCAGATTATATTATCTTGTAAATTCATGGCGAATATTTTACTGAATTATAAAATCTTTTAAGATCTTGGCAGATCTTTCACTGAATAATAAAACATTGTGAAGTCTTGGCGAATGCTTTGTTAAAGTATGAAACCATATATGATAATAGGAAAACATATTCATTAAACTGTAATATACTAACATACATGTTTGGAAAAAGGAAACATAATTTTCTCTTCCTACAAACAATGTTGCAAGTTTCAGTGGCCATGTTTGTCAAGGTTCTTACTGTACACTCTTTCATATCCTTCTATTATTTTTGATAATATTCCACAACAAAGTTCTTGTAGGTGTTGATTTTTACCACCAGTTCTGTCAAGGTAGGAGAGATTAATCTTTTCTCTACCACTTTTGTCAAGCTATGAGAGATTAATGTTTATACAAATTTTGTTTTACTTTTCTCCCAACTTTTGTTTCCTTGAGTGTTTCCATCACTACCTTGTTGATTCCATATCAAACCAATTTCTCAAATGCCAGCCTAACTGTGACAAAGAAGTTTCTTGCTTCTACAAATTTGCAACCTCATTGTAAGGAGAAGTTGTTATATTTGTAGGGGCAATTTATAAACACTTTCATTCACTCTTTGGGTAGTTTTTAAGCCATCGACCTTCAAGTAGTTCATCCTTCCATATGATATTTGGTCATTGCACTATGTTCTTCAAGAAATATATAAGTTATGAAAGTCATTCTACCATATCATGAAGTGTTGAATCGAGGGAATCCCATATCCATGAACCTTACCTGTGGTATTATGATGCAATCTTCTATTTTGAATCATTTTGTTAAAGTCCCTCCCCATTAAGCAGGCTTTATGCAAGTAGGAAAATGAAATAGGGCCCCCTTACTTACCAACCTTCCTTTCTCTTACCTGAATAGTTGTATCTTAACCAACCAACAAATGGTTCCTAACTTGAATTAAGGAGTTTAATAGACCAACAATAAAAGATTTATGTAACTTCGATCCCCACCACCTGAACACCTTATGGCCCAGCACGAATGAAGGCATGTTAAGGATTTCTTCATTAGTCTTCGTAAAGATCATTTCAATTCATTTTCATCATGACTTCCGCTAACCACTCATGTAGGGTCACTTGGCTTGGAAATGAAAATTGATCATTAATGCTTCCCGTCACTCGAACACCTTCAATCATATTCATTTCAACAATTTCATTTTGATTAGCATTGTAAAATTTGTATGTGGTTTTTGTGATCAACAACTACTATTTTTTCTTGAATTGCTCCATCATTTTCTTAAGTAGCATTAAATGAAGATAAGAATATTATTTGCATCAACTCAATTCACAAATGAATCTTCTAAACACCTCCAAGTTAAACTATAGTCAACTATGATCTGTGCTTTCTTCACATGGTCTTGAAATGGCCATATTATCAAGGATGTCACATAGGCTATCTATACATGTAGGAATTTCAACCAAAAACAAATACATAAATAAATAAATCATAGCGTGAATTGTGAACAACGTGCACATCTGGGAAGTTGCAGGGTTACACCATCATGAATGCCAAATGATTTCCCATTGTCAAGCTTGTTGTGATACAAAAATGTTTATATGATGGGCACGGCCTCAAAGTTTCAAACCTCCTAATTTTTTGCTTTTTTGTTGCCAGGGAACCCCCAAAACTAGTTGTGAGGTTTTGGGCATCAAATTTGTAGTTGGGTTCAAATTATATTGACCCAACAAGCCCATCCCTGCTGCTCCACTACCCATTATGACCTGCAATGAATAAGTGTGCACTTGAAATAGGAGATATCCCCTGTGCCCACGTCAAAATGTGAAAAATATTTAAATATCAGGAGACATGTGAATCCAGAACTTGATGTATTCTGGATAATTCTCTGGCAAAGGTAGACATGAAAAACACCAAAAGCAGCACCAGTTCAAATTTGCCTCTTGCACGTTGCTGACTTGGGTTCGAATAAAAAATAATATACAATACAAGAATATCACAAATCCAGGAGCAGCTGACTTGGGTTCGAATCACAGATAATGTATAGAACAAGAATATCACACATATTCACAGATAATATATATAACAAGAATATCACCTTGGCAAGCACCAACAAAGAAAGGCCATGGACAAGTTTTATCAACCTCCAGATTGCAACCCACCTTGGAACTTTAACCTTTGGAGTCATTTTTATGCCTTCATACAGGGATTTTATTTGATGATGTACCTAAAAATGAGGGATCTCCTTGTCTACAAAATTGTTATTCCTTCTTTCTTGTCCAAATGGCTCTAGAGGCAATCAGGGGAAATGATCTATGTTATTTTAGTGCTCTATCATCAAACAATCCAACAAGGAAGCCTCATGCCAAGTACCCTATCCTCAAATAAGGGGAGAATAACACCCCATACATCCTGAGAAAAATTACAAATGAACACCAACATGTGGTCTATTGTTTCCCCATCACATTTGCAAAGAGTACAAATTTCAGGACTCTACCTTGCCCTATTTTGTAGAACCTCTCACGTCAAAACATTATTCGTTAGGGCCAACCACATAAAAATCATGGATTTCATTGAATGTTTAACTTTCCAAATATTCCCCACCACCAAGCTACTACGACTGCTTCATCATCAACGATAGCCTTGTACCACAAGCTAGTTGTCAACATTCATATGACATGATCGTTGGACCATACAACTTTCTTGCGTGAAGAAGACATAGAGACAACTCTTTGCTCCTAAATGCAACCAATGTTGAGTTAAAAAAAATAAAATAAAAATAAATAAATAAATAAATAAAATTGCTTATTTTGTATTGAGCAACAACAAAATATGCAGAATTTCCTTATGACAGAGTTGCTAAGATTGTTCATCTACACACATTTACCTATCAGGATGAGAAAATGCAAATCAAATTTATTTCTTATTCCATAGACTCCAACTGCGAGATTAAAAAAAAAAAAAACAAAAACAAAAAAACAAAAAAAAACAAACAAACAAACAAACAAACGTCTAGTTTGTTTACCCCAACACACATCAAGTTTGTTTACCCCAACACGCCAACAAGTAGCAAGCCCAAACTATATAATATAAGGCCTGAGGGGGATCTAATGGAAAGAAGTGACCGTTGTCAGAAGCCTTCCAATCAATATATAAATATATAAATGCAGATTTATTATTATTTTAATTGGAAATATTCAATTTAATAGTAAACTTTAATTATGTCTCTCCCAATCTAAATTGCTTATTAGCATAATTCACTACCTTCATACGTCATGCATTTTTTAACAATGTTGTAACATGTGGATTAATTTCCTTTTTGGTGCACAATCTTCGCCTTTTAGGACAATATAGTGCAGTGGCCCAACCCCTACAGATCATTATGACAAACTAAGAATAACAGAGAACATGAAAGGTTGTACAAACCAACATATTTTTCAAACAACTAATCCAACATCAGTACCTTAAATTTTTCATGAAGATATCATTTTGAGAACATTTGAAAAATGGTGGGAAATATGGGCAGCGACTATCTCTCTTCTGCGAGGGTGATGCAGAAAGAGTGATAAGATGTCACTATTTTGTTTTTTTTGTTAAACCAGAGAAACAAATATTAATGGAGATATTGGTATTTTTTCCAAATTTTGTGAAGTGACTAAATGTAGCCTTAACCATTCACCTTAATATGTTTTTTACAATATAGTTTCCTAAGTCTAAATGACCCAGGTGGAAATTGGTGGCCACCCACGAATTCCATTTGGACCCCCACCATTGTTTCTTTCAGTTTTTTCATTTTCCTTAATTGTAACACAGTTTACTATTTTTAGCAGTTTTTCGGGTCTTGAACTTCTGGATCTGTTTTGAGGCCCTAAACGATGTTTTTTGGGAAAACTAGGAGCAACACGGGTCCATGGATTGATGTTGCTCTTTCCGAATTTGTAGTCCTCAGATAGATATTTCTAACGAGGTATTGTGCGCATCAAACAAAGATCATATGCCAAAGTTATGACCTCGGGAAATTGATGTACCAATACCCAAAACGGAGCCCATAGTTTGGCGCTTCATCTCCTAGGGTTAGGTTTTTGGATGTTTAGGGTTTTCCATTGTTTCCCAACAATAAATAGACCTTCAAGCCTCATTGTAAGATGGTTCAGAGGCATGTAGCCGCCACATCTCTTCTTAGAGATAAGTTACCATCGCCCTAGCTAGTTTATTCCATTTTTGTTTGTAAGCATATTTCAGTATTTTACAGTAATGAAATGAAGTATTATTTATGTTGCATCACTGTGTGTATGGTTATATCTGTGATTTGTTGCGTTCCGGTTTAATCCGAATTAATTTAATATCTTCATTATCATAAAAACCAACCTATATCCATCTTAACTCCACATCTACCACTCTTAGAGGGATGAGATCTATTTATCCCTCTTAGCACTTGGTAGAACCAGAATTAAGATGGATCTAAGATGATAGAATTTCCCCTTTAAATAGTCTATGCTCACATGAATACCATGGTATTACCATGGGTCAATACCATGGGTTATCATAAACCTAGAGTTAAAAACTACTACTAGTAATTTATAAAAATTAATAAATTAATAATTGATTTATTTTTATTTTTTATTTTATTTTAATCGAGTTAAAATGTTTAAGTGACATTAAATTACAAGATCCATTTTTACTCTTGATCTACCAAGCCACCCCGAGAGGGATCAAATATTTTTCACTCTATGCTAGTTTGCATATCATGATATCTGATCCATCTCGACACTTAGTAGATCCAGAGTAAAGATGGATCTATGCTAGTTTAATTCCCCCCTTTAAAGAGGCTACACGAATACCATGGGTCAATACCACGTGCCATTTTTATTTTTATTAATACTAATATTATGGTTAATAATGTTTTTTTGCATGGTATTAATAATAATTTGGCCCATAGGCTTCACTGAAATATAACTCATTTTTTGAGTGTTCGTAAATATAAGGTGACTTATGGAGTAAATATAAAAAAAATGTTTTATCTATTTACCATACCTCTCGTTTATTTATATTTTTATTAAGCTATCATATCTCTTTTATAAATATGTTATTTCGCCTATAGGATTCAGTTAACTAAAACCTTTTTTTGAGTCTTCTTAAATAGAAAGAGGGTTATGGACTAAATATAAAAAGAGGTTTTATTTATTTACCATATCTCCACTTTATTTATATTTTTATTTATTTCACCCTTGTGTGTTCGTTAATATAAGGTGACTTACGGAGTAAATATAAAAAAATGTTTTATTTATTTACCATACCTCTCATTTATTTATATTTTTATTAATTTACCATGCCTCTTTTATAAATATGGTATTTAGCCCATATGATTCGCTTAAATAAAACCTATGTTTTGAGCCTTCTTAAATAGAAAGAGAGTTATGGACTAAATATAAAAAGAGGTTTTATTTATTTACCATACCTCTAGTTTATTTATATTTTTATTTATTTACCATATCTTTGGAGTAAGTATAAAAAGAGATTCTATTTATTTACCGTATCTCTACTTTATTTATATTTTTATTTATTTACACCCTTGCCATTGATGAAAACCAGATTTGAAAACAGGGAGTCGTTCATATAAGAAATTAGGGTGATTGGGACAAAATACAACCTTCTAAACCACCTCCCAAACCAGAAAATGAGCGATTGCAAACGAATTTAACATTTCAAAGCAGAAAATCGGGCGATTGTAATGGAATATAACCTCCCAAACCAGGCAAATCAAGTCAAATGAGTCTTTTCATAGTTTATCTGCCCATTTTTTTTGGGCTAAAATGAAAAAAATATTTATTTTTTAAATAAAAGTTGGGCTAAATATATGAAATGGGTGTTTTATAAAATTATCACCCCTCTAAAATGAAAAACCCCTTAAATTTTTCCCTTGGGCTAAAATTCGCCTCTAAAATTTACCATACCTGCCTTGGGGAAGATGTGGTCTGAGTCAGGCGCGAGCCTTGGGGCCAGCCTTGGGCTATGGTATAGACCGATGAGGCTTACACCTAGTTCCGAAAGTGGGAAAAAAGACAAAGATTCCTTGGGATTCCAAGGGTGTTGTGGAAACTTTCGATGTTTGTTGGTTATATTAGTTCAAGAGAGGGTGTAGGGAAAAGGTGGAGTAATAAATAACTAAATAAATAAAATGTTAAATGATTCAACTTAACTTTGGGACAAAGTTCTTTGAAAAGGGGGAGTATGTAATGTCTCCTAATAATAATAATACATAATATAATATAATATATATAATATTAAAATATAAAGTAAATAAATAATAAACAATAAAGAAAATATAATACTAGGTAATAAATAATAAATAATAAAGATAATTTAATAATAATAAATAAATAAAATAGTAAATAATAAACTAGAGTTCTAAATAGATATATAAGTAAACTATAAAAATAGTAAAAATAAGAAAAGTTAACAAAAAGTAAAAAAGAATAAAATAAGAAAGAGTTAAATTAAGAGATATATTAAATTAAGTAAAACTTAAAATAATGAAATACAATTTGCATGTTGACACATGGAATGTGTGCATGCAAACCCCTTTCCATTGTTTGGTCTATTTAATTGACGATGAGGAAGATGAGATTCATCATTCCTTCATCCATTCTCTTGGGAGAAAAGTGTTGTGAGACAAAGGATTCTCTAGTAGTAGTATGTTGATTGAGAGCCCAAGGGTGGTAAGTGATAGAAAGATTATGTGGAGTTGAGCCTAGAGTTGGGTGGAGAGTCATCTCTAAAATATTTGTTACAGTTAGCAGAAATAAAAAAGAATTCAATTCCAAAAGCACAAGTAAGGAATATCGTTGATACAAGTAAGTCATCTCTACTACTGTTTTTGAAAATTATATGTTAAATCGTTGAATAATTGGTTTTGATTATTAATCATATAAATTGATGTAATTATTTGTAAATTTTGATTTTGGATTGTTACAATTACATAGATCCAAAATTTTAACATAACCAGGAAGGCATATAAAGCAAATCATTCACTATGAACATAGAATAATCTTAGCAACCTTCCATAGGTAACGTGATCCATATATTTACATATCACATATCAGACATTCTCATCATCCATAGTTCAAATGGATACAAGTAATTATACTTATCTGGTTAACTTGAAATGACTAGAAACTAAAGGAAGGACTTCAACTCTCCTCCTAACCATAAGACAACTACATTATAATCTTTCTTGTAGTTGACCACCCTAAGCCGGATTCAAAGTCTGAGGAGTTTCTTGCTCAAGGGAATTTCACATCGATATTTAGTCAAACAAATAAGAGAAGGAGTCCACTGTCCAGTTGGTTTATCAACTCTCTAGTAGTAAGCACAATAGTTACTCTCTACATCTTTGAAATCAGCCACAAGGATTCACCCGAGGCTCAACTGAAATATTTTTTTATTCTAGGAGAATGAATACACTATATAGAGGGTTTATTAGCTATATTTTCAAGGCAAGCACTGTAGGAGTGTATAACCCATTGTCTAGGCGATTTATCAACCTACTTAGCAAGCACCAAGTGGTTTATCAACTTCCTCAGCAAGCACTTATTGGCTTATAAGCTCTTTTCACCAAGCACCCAAGTGGTTTATCAACCCATTCAACAAGAATTAAGTGGTTTATCATCTTATCCAATAAGTACTTGGTGGTTTATCAACTTACTCAACTAAGTGATTCAAATCTCCATTGAGCGTCCCACTAGCTAATCAACATAGGCACATGACCTAGACCTCAACATAGCCATGGGGAACACTCTCCCCAATCATAGCAAATTAGATCAAGAATATTGGTGGGCCCCAGTATTGTAGCAATAATGCTGCAACTCCTAGGACTCCCTTCTTTAATTTTATCAACCCGGTAGTTCGTAACAAACTTGGAAGCGGCGGTGTTGTATGCACAAGTACTAGCTCTTGCCGCGGCTGTCACTTGGTCAGCTGGCACAAGTCCGCTAGGAGCTTAAGCCAACTTCTATGAGCTCTGAGAAGAAGCTTTTTAACTAATGGACGGAAGCTAACTCAAAGGAAGTTAATCTACTTGTAGAAAGAAACTGAAACGCTGAAAGGAAATGCAAACCCTAGCAAACCCTAATTTTACCAACTAGCCCTACTGATGCAAAAAAGAGGATGCAAGCTACTGAAAGAGATGCCATTGACTTCTAGGAAGGTAAAGTACATGTGTCTAAGCTACTTCTATCTGAAGAAAACATATTTTTGTATTTTTGACTAAGTTGTCAGAATTATCATGCATGTGTTTTCACTGTTTTTGACTGTGCAGAGGTGGATTGGCGAGAGAAAATGCTTGCAGGAGGTTGGGAAGGTTCGAAGAGGGCCTAAGGGATCCTTAGCACCCTTCAAGAGAGTTTCACAGAGTTTGGCTATCAAAAAACCGCTTTCGTGAGCTTCTACAAGAAGTCTGCAGGGGTTCTACAAGATGTTCTGGAATTTCTACAGGATGTTCAGTGATTTCTACAGGATGTTCAGAAAGGGGATTTTGGAGGGTTGATGGAGGAAGAAAGGTGAAGGAGTGGGTATGGAGGAGAGATAAGGGTGTGAGGAGGTCCAGGACTTGGTGGATGGAGCTGAGGAGTGGTGAGGATGGTTGGATTTGTTCAAGGAGTGGAGCAATGTTGCACAAAAATATGGGAATTAGGGCAAAGCGAGCGAATGTGGCAAACATAAGGCAAGAATCCAGGTTAGAGGATGGAGCAGGTGGGATTGATGGAGTACGGGTAGATAGAGAAGTATTACAGGTGCTCTGCAAGTTACTTTTCAAACTAACCAAAAAAAGACTTGGAAAATCAAGGACCTAGCTACTCTAACCTAATCTGACCTAGATAACAGCAAAGAAAATGAACAGAAGTTTATTTGCAATGAAATCATGTGAAGTAACTATGCAACTAAGCAATCATGAACCTAAGCATGTAACCACAACTGATATCAACTTCGGCAAATGAGAATCTAACACTAATAATTGCATGGTGAAGCAAAGACAGTGTTTTTGGTGGAAACAAGGTCACCTTGGTCCTAGCTCATGATCCCACTGAGGGAGAGGTGAGATCCGAGGTGCTTGATAGCCTTTTGTTGAAGATATTCCCTGTTATTAACCTATCAAATCAATCTGAACATGAAAAGCCTTCTTAATCATCAACTATGATCTAGGTAATCAAGCAAGATTCTAATCTACTTAACAGAAATTATTTTGCAAAGACATAAAAAGCAAATAACAGTACACAAAGGAAGCCTTGGCACTTGGGTTGGGCCCAACCCCAAGAGCTACAGGCTCCTAAGAAAAACTCAGAACTGATGCCAAATAGAGCTTCTTTCCATTACTAAAAAATAACCATGTCACAAGGAAGTTATACAACAGCAGCTACAAAATGAGCTAAGAAAATAACAACACTATAATGCAAAATACAACAGTTAAAAAAGTAACCTACAAAGGCTGGAAGCCTTCCTATTTATGCACTACGAGGGTCTCCAACAGCCCTCTTTAACTCAAGGGGCTCGGCTGCTCAAACTGCTAGTGATCAGCCACTTTACACAAGACTGCTCAGCTGCCCTTGGGAATCATTTTCGGTGGCCTGCTAAACTCTGAGCTGAGGGTGGAGGTTTCGAGGAAGGGGCCATTTAATGCAGGGGACACCCTTCCTACGAATCCTCACCCTTGTCCCTTCATGCTTGGCTGTCATCTGGCTCATAATTGCTTGGCCTTGGTCCAAAATTTGTCCAACAACGTGTTAGCCTTCATGGTCAAGTGACTATCCTCATTCGTTCAAGTAACATAAATATACTCAAGAAACATGCATAAACTATGAAAAATGGTGGATTGACAAAGAACAGTTAGGCAAAATGAGCCCAATAAGTTACCCAATTCTGGGGCTCATCATTAGGGCTTGGGATTCCTGAAGATTTCACTATTAGAATTGCTTCAAATTTGGAGGAGAGGGTGGGGATCCACCAACGCAGCAGCCTATAGGAGATCGAAATTTTTCCTTCGGTCACTTCTCAGGAAATTAATGCCCTATGTGACCTAATTGGGCTAGACCTAGGGGAAAAGGGTAAAAAGAGGGTTAAAATGATCATCCTTTTTTAGGGATCAATGCCTAATTCACTTGGGGATATGGAGTCAAGGATGATGATGATAACTAAGAACTTGGTTTCTTGATCAAGGAGGCTCGAAAATTCAACTTCATCCAATGTTGAGAGAAAGAAAAGAAAAGTGACCTTCAAACATTTATATTTTAAACCAAATGATGCAAGCTTATTGAGATAAATAATCTCTAGGACATTTCATTCATATAACATTGGCCCATACATTAAATTAGCTAAAACATGCTTAATTCCACATTTCAATTACGCAACAACTATCCCTAATTTTAGCAGTATGAAACAACACGAATAACAACGTCAAAATTTACTTATAGAATATATCTAACCAACATTTTGTTTGCAAGACGAAGCTCCAAGACAAGAAAAATAGCCCAATTCTATTCGTCAAAATTTATCCATCTCCAAAAAATATCCTCCAACGAAAAAATGTGAAGTTCTCTATGATTAGAGGGATCCCAAGTCAAGTGATGATTCAAATAAATGTATCTAACATCAATATATAGCCTCCTAAGGAGTTTGAATTAGCCTATGGGTCTACAGTAGCCCCTAATGATAAAATAATGTGCAAATAAAACCCCTATTGATGACAAGCCCACCAAACTAGCTCACAAGTGTAAAAAATAAACTCCATAAGAGGCCAAATAATAATATGTACATGTCATGGGGCCCTCCAAAGGCCTAATAATGTCCTGAAGTGCCATACTGAGGAATAAATTCCTTGAAATATGATGGACAAGGGAGTGTCCCCTTGTTCTCCAAGTAGTAGACCTGTGATTCTCCTAGTGGGTCTGAGGGCACATAATTGACCCCATGAGTCTCCATATGAATCGAAGATGCTTGTAGATCCTCTGCAAGGGGTCTGGGTGGTGGAATGAATGATTTCACGACATCATACAAGTCCTGGGTCACCTTCCAAGTGTGTGGGGCTCTTGTGGGGGCCTGTTGGGCATAATTTACCAAGCATATCACCATCATCCCAAAAGTGGATCACTAGTAGTCTCTGACTATCGATGAAGATCCGTGGAGTATTATCTGTTGTTGTGGAGGCCAATGGCTCTCTATGCACACCCTATATGTGCCGATGTAGACCTCTAGGGGTTAGGATCTCATATAGGGAGATCAAACGCAAATGGAAACCACCTGTAATCCTACATAAGATCCAATGCGTCCCCTAGGCTTCCAATACAACCAGTCATTAAAATAATTGGGTAAAAGAGTTTACAAATCATGGATGATAAAGTGGGCACTTCATAATGGCATGCCCTTTCGTAGTGGGCTTTGGCATGTGCTAGTGTCTCCAAGCTCCAAAGGGGTTTAACCAAGTACCTTATTAGGTGGTTTCAACCCTTAAATGAGATAGTATGTCCAGACACCCCTCTAATGGTGGTAGCAAGTGATAAATAAGTAGAATAGAGTAGGGAATGAGAGGGGCAATCATGGGCCACATATTGGGGCATAGGGGTAGCTAGATAAGGGGAAGCCCACACTTGGGTATGCAATGTAGCCACATCTAGAACTCATTTCAGTTCCTTATTCTCTAAACCCACTTGTTGTACTATTGAAGAGATATACTTAGTTTTTTTTTTGGGTGATTACGGATGACATGAATGAGCCCCTGGAAGATAAGGTATTGGAGGACTAGTTACGCTCTACTCTTTTTTATATGATGAAAGGAAAAAGCTCTAGACCTAATGGGTTCTCGGTTGAGTTCTTTTTTGGTTTCTATGAGCTCCTAAAATATTATCTCCTAAAATTAGTTCAAGAATCCAAGAAAAATGTATATTGTTTGGGTGTTATAAACTCCATGTTTCTATCCCTTAACCCTAAAAAATAATATGTTGTTTCTTGCACCAATTTCAAACATATTTCTTGCCACAATTTAGCTTATAGTGTGGTCTCCAAATTCATTACAAATAGGCTAAATCCTATTCTAAGTGACATTATATTGGAGGATAAATTTGGGTTTCCTTTCAAGTGTCAAATTCATGATGTTCTTGTTATTTCCCAAGTAATGCACTCAATCAAAATTCTCAAAATTCCCTTTGTTTTACTTAAGCTTAATTTGTCCAAGGATTATGGTAAAGTCAGTTGGAATTTCCTTAGATTAGTATTGATTAAGATGGGCTTGATCTATCAACTAGATAATGGGTTGCCTCCAACCTGTCAATTTTGTTGTTTTAATAAATTGGTATGCATCTAGTTTTTTTGGAATGTCCCATGGGCTTCGACAAGGGTTCCCTTTTCCCCCCTTTATTTTCCTCTTGGTAACCAAATGACTGAGTATGCATATGATAAATTCCATATGTAAAGGGAACCTGAACGGACTAAGAATTATCCCCTCAAATCTATATCTCATCTACTATTTGTTGATGATGTGTTGTTGCTTGGTGAAAGGTACATTTAGGATTTTCAGTGCATTAGAACTATATTAGATCTTATCCATCAGGCCATGGGGATAGGGATAAATTGGTCCAAGTCTTGGGTCCATTTATTTCGCCCCCTTAAGGATCAGAATCCTCTTCTAGAGGAAGCTCTTCCTTTCCCAAGATGAAGCATTGAGGAATTTTTTAAGTGTTTGGGTTTCATATCAAGTTAAATTTACACAATTTCAAGGATTGGATATGGTTATATAAGAAAACTGAGGCTCATATTTCTCTTTGGGTTAAAAAGTGGTTATCCAGAGGTGGAATACTTATCCTCAAATTGGTTTTGTATACTATTCCCTTTTACTGGACATCCATTACCAAGGTGGCGAAGGGAATTCTAACTATGATTCTGAAAAATATGTTTTTAATTTTTATGGATACATGGTCATGATCAGGGTAATATCCTGCTAGTTAAATGGTTAGTGTTGGCTCAACCTAAGTGTATGGGAGGGTAGGGAATTAAAAATAATTTTTTCTTTTAGTCAAGTTGTTGCAAGCAAGAGCCTTTAAAAGGCCTATGCCTAGCTTGGCTTTTGTGGGATGTATAATGGTGGCCAAATATTTGGTATGTCTATCCATTGAAGATTTGTTTTAGATCCATTGTAAATTTGCTAAGAATAGATTGATCATCTAGAAATCCTTGGTGGGAGACTCTTTGATGGTTGGAAGGTGGAGAGTATGGAAGATAGGGAATGGTAAGAAAGTTAGGATTAGAGAGGATCCATGTATAGGTTAGAATAATTAATTTAATATCTACAATGATTTGTTGGACCGATTGCATGTCAGGGTATTTACTCGCTAAGGGATGCTCAGGCTCAAGTCCTAGATTAGATTGACAGAGAAAGCTGGAAGTCAGAGGAGGAGTTTGTTGTTTTTTCATGACACTAGAGAATCTAGGTTAGGGTCTTATAATATCTTACACAACCAAATCGAATTCCATAACAAACTAATTTTCATAGTGGAATATATATAGCAGTAAATCAACCAATGCATAAATATACAACTTTTTATGGTTTTTCAACAACCTAACTTCATTATATTATTAATCTATAATAAAATTGTCTAGGGCTCCCATACCACCGATCTTGGCCCTCATACAATCAATGATACAATAATACAAACAAGGGTTTGGTGTCAACAACTATGACAACCAATCTACCCTAAACAAGATACCAACTGACCTACTAGTTGATGTAGTGCACTTCACAACTCCACTTGGTCGTACTCTGAACACATCTACTAGTCCTTATGCTCCTAATCTGTAGTAACACCAATCTGCCTCGATTAGTAAATCATGCTCCTTTATATCATTGAACACAACTCACCAATTTTCCCTCTAGATAATCATTATTCCATCAACGAATCAACACATAGGGTCTTCTTGTGAGTTGTTCACAACTTCATTTGTGAACAACTCCTTAGTTTCCCATTGTTGATCCTCAGACCTTCAAGAATGCAACCCTCTGTGACTTCTTCCTAATATTCCCTTCCTATGTTTGTCTGATGAAGACAATATTAGGGCATGGATGATTTCCCACTATCACCATCAAATGTCCTTCTTCAACAATCAACTTAGGGTTGATTCATAACCCTATTTGGTTACCCTTATTCCTCCAAGAAACACACCCTTAGGCTTCACTTTCTCTGCCCTTCTTACAACTGTCAAGGTCATTCTTAATGGATTGGTCTAGGCCTTCAAAGACACCTTGTTGTTTCCCTCCAAATAGACCTTTAGATGCAAAAACAAACTATCCTATCTAGGACTCCATCCACTAGTAATAAAATCAACTTGAAGACACCACACACCATAACTTTTTACACTTTTTTGGGTATGTGCATCTGTTGAAGGCTCTCAGCCTAGTTAGGGCTTCTAACTATACATGTCAACCCTACCTTTCTACTCCAAAAACCCATACTCAAGTTGTGTTCCTCCTCCCTTTCCATTCTCATTCCATGTGTTGTCTTTTTAGGACTGATATGCCACTTATTTAGGCCTTTCGACCCCTCCAAATTAAGGACTACAGGACCCTAGACCCTCTTTCCAAACACACAGATAATACAACCTTATTTCAAAGTTCTGTTCCACACAAATATCACACAAAACAACCTAGAAGGTCCCTTCAAATACTTGACTTTCTCCTCTATTTGAATCTGCCCAAACAATCACATAAAATAACCAAATCGAGGTCTCCTTTTCTTCTTCACTACGCTTCAAATGTTTGTGTCCTATTTCAGATGAGTCTTCCTTATGTTTCGTTGCACTTGGATGTGATATGAGGCTCCTCCTCATCTTGTATTTATATGTTTCTCTAGGTTTAACAACTAACCCATCCAAAGGTCTCCTCAAGTTAAGGCCGACTTGAGTCTCCAACCATTTAGCCCACATGAAACACATAAGAAATATCTTCTCCACAATGAAAGGGGCTCTCTTGGTACTTGAAGTAGCCTCTTTCTCCTCTAAGAGTGCTATATCATCTCCAAGTGCCAAGTCATCAAAACTCTCCTTGGTTTTGGGCCCACTCCTTTGGGTGCAAAACCCTAACCTTGGGTACTTAGCCCACAAATCCCTTTTTTGGTACCAATTCCTCCACAACCTTGTACCTGTTGGGTGTGGAGCTTGGTTATCTTCTTTATTAAGAGGTGTCTCCACGTTGGAACCCAATTTGTAACAGGGTGGAAACCCTGCTCATTTGGTCATCGTTAGCACCCCCGAAGCTAAAAATAGATGTAAAATTGCCTTGTAAAATATTGTAATGTTGTAGTCAATCTAAGCCATTCATTAGGCAGATGATCTGATGGTAGAAGTTATGTTTAATTTAGCATTTTTTTCCCTAGAAGGAAACCCCTCGCTATATATTAGGGAATTGTATTGCAACTATATATATGTGTAATCTGAGCAAGAAAGAGATAGGAGATTGTGTGAGAGCGAAGAGGAAATTACATTGGATTTTCTATAGGTTATATCTCTTCATTTTGTTGGATAATATAAAGGAAGGACTGCATAACCACCCTCCTCCCAAATCTACCCAAGTAATCGCCCAATTAGGGTAAACATGTGACGAGAGGCTACTATGATATGATTCAACCTCCTTGGCGACCTTAAGGAAATGGAATTGACGGAAACACATCAACATACCTTCTACATCAAAAACAACACATCCAGGAGACATCCCAACCCCTCAGACATCCTTCCCCTAGATCCCACTAACCTTTTAGACCTCTTGACCTCTGGGTACTCTCATGATATGGACATGCTTGTGTCCAGGGACCTCTAGACGCTCTCATAGACTTTCTTTCCTACATCTAGGGACTTTTCCCAGCATACCTGTGCCAACATCCGTGGAATTTAAGGCACTTTTCTAGCCAAAAATTCCGCCACTGGCCAAAACTTGTTGTAACTTTCAGAATCCATCAAACACATGATGACAATACTAATAAACCAAAAATCAGCTTCAAGACTATGCCTGATCATCCCCAACCGGGATTGACATTCTATCAGACACTTGACACTAATGCAACCTATAGGTCTAGAATACAAGACATGGCATGAATGACTGAAAAATATTTTGAAACGTGACAAAAAAGATCACCACCTTCTCCCTTGAAATGATATGACATCAATTATGTATTTCATCCTTGATTTTAATAATTACAAGTAAATACATGAAATAACCATGACATGAACCAGCTAATTAACCATGCTTATAAACAAAATAAAACCATCGAAATAACAGAGGTATAACAACCATTAAATCCACATATAAACAAGTACAAAAGCAAAAGAACTTACCTTTTATTAATCATAGGCAAATCTGACCAGGTACGGGACTTCCACGTACCACTCGAACGTAGACATGACTGAACCATATCTTCTTTCAGCCAGTCAACCACGTGCCATATTCCAAGCATGAATGTGGGATCTCATGGATAAACCAATTGAAAAACAACCAAGGGAAACCAGAGGTTAAACCACCTCCACCCTCACCAAACCAAGACCGGCGCTCCGATCACAAAACCAAACCAAACTTGGAATGCCATCAAGAATCCATCACTATCCTTGAGGAATTTCCCATCTCCTTGTCTCTCGGGATTTACTGCAATCCAATCTCGGATCACTGGGCCCTAAACCGAGACCAGTCTCTCAGGATTTACCACAATCCAAACCTAGATCACTAGGCCCTAAACCGAGAGTCTTCCCTTAGGCTTTATAGTGTATCCCATTGTTAAAAGCTCGAAAATATCGGCCTCAACATCAGGGAATACCACCCGGTCAGGAAGTTAGAGCAGTTTCTTTTCCATTTGAGATGGTGGCTCTAACTAGGTTTATGGGACCAGTTTCCCTTAAAAAGATATATGAAAGAGGATAAAAGATATATAGGTGTGAAGGTTGACGGATGTAGATAAAACAGAAATGAATATAAGTAAAGGCCTTACAATATCGATCTCGGGACAATATATCTTCCATATATGTGACTTGAATATTTCACTCATAATATACCAATGTAGATCATCAAACTATTCATGAATATAAAGCAAGTAATGATAACTAATTTAATTAAATTAGTTGATATAATTCATTGAACATATAAGGTATCTTTATTTGCCTATACACTTAGAAGATTTCAATTAAAACACATCAATAGTGATAATTGTTCAATCGTATGAAATAACATATATGACAAATTGAAAAGAAACAATAATTCAACTCATAAACATGGCATCAATATATAGATAATAGTACCTGATACACATTAACTCTACTCATAAGTAAAATTAGAGTCGTTCTTCTTTCTATTAAGACTTATTTTTCAGCTACAGTAGTGCAAATCAAAAGCTTTCTTGGAAAACTTCAGAACCCCTTCTTCATAACATTGAAGGGGATTTATAGTTTGAAATCAAAACTCAAATATAGAAAAGCTCCACAAAACACTGGGTGGTTTAAACAAACCACACTTAAAATAAAATACAAGATAATAATAGCTTGTCTTTATAACAACTTAGATCATGACTGGGAGGAGGACGAATTTTCCATTCGCTGTCGAAGCTCACATATGTCTGTCATTGGATTCAATTGAGGTGGATGGTGAGGATCAATGCACATCCGAGTGGTGAATAACGCATTGTTGAGTGCTAGAAGAAGATGACTGGTGGTATTTCCAAGACACATAAGTAGAAACCAATGAAAATGTTGAAGGTTTACAAATCTTGGCCTCAATATCAGGGAAAACCACCCAGTCGAGAACTTAAAGCATCTCCTCTTCTGTTTCAAATGGTGGCTCCGACTAGGTTGATGGGAGCAGTTTCCCTTAAAAATATATATGAAAGTAGATAAAACATATATAGGTGTGAAGGGATAGATGTACATAAAACATAAATGAATATAATTAAAGGCATTACAATATCGATCTCAGGACAAGATATATATCTGACTTGAAGATTTCACTCATAATATGAAATTGTATATCATCAAACTATTCTCGAATATAAAACGAGTAATGATAACTAATTTAATTAAATAGTTAATTAAATTATTTGATATAATTCATTGCACATATAAGATATCATTGTTTGCCTATACACTTAGAATATTTCGATTAAAACACATCAATAGTGATAATTTTTCAATCGTGTGAAATAACATATATGACAAACCTGAAAAGAAATAATAATTCAACTCATATACATAGCATCAATATATAGATAATAGTACCCGATACACGTTAACTCTGCTCATAAGTAAAATTAGAGTCATTCTTCTTTCTATTAAGACTTCTTTTCAGCTACAGTAGTGCAAATCAAAAGCTTTCTTGGAAAACTTCAGAACCCCTTCTTCGTAACATTGAAGGGGATTTATAGTTTGAAATCAAAACTCAAATTGAAAATTTCCACAAAATTTTGGGTGGTTTAAACAAACCACACTTAACTAATATACAAGATAATAATAGCTTGTTGTTATAAAAACTTTGATCATGATTGGGAGCAGGATTGCTTTGCCATTAGTTGTCAAATCTCCCATATGTATGTCACCAGCTTCAATTGAGGTGGAAGATGAGGATCAATGTGCATGCAAGTAGTGAGTTGAGTGCCTCTCAAGGTTATGGACACCTCCTGGCAGTAGTGGCTCTACCAATGACAAATAGGTTTATCTTAAAAGCTAAAATTATGTAGTTTTTGACTTTATCTTTATAACTAATTTGATGACAAACATGGATAACAAAGGTTTTCATCAATAAACAGGTTATGAGATAATTTACAAAATGATGAGTTCTTTTATCCAGAGTAATTGTTATCAAACTAAACTTCAAGAATTCTATCTTTCTAAGTCTTCTTGTATAATTGATTAAACCTTCATTTATTTTTAACAGAGATAATTGTTCCGCCCAGTGTGTCGCTAATTGTTGTACTACTCAACAACCCACCATTATATTTAATAGTAGAACTAATAAATAATGGGGACCCTTTTAAAATTTAGGACAAAACCCAAAAAATCTAATAAAACAAGGTAATCTTAGCTTTATTATTTCAAAATCTTGATTAATCTATTGATTTCCCTTATTAGAACTTAAATATCAGAGCTTAAACCTTTACACATTTGTTTTAAACTTAAAAAAATCTCTTCGGAAATATAATATCGGAGCTTTCCAACATATCCCCTTAACAAAAACTCTGATTAAAACATTTCCTGAGACATTTCTACTAAATTATGTTTGTCGGGACTGGCTTGTCTCGGTCGACCAAACCAAGGAAGAAACTTATTGTTCAGCAACAATCAGTCGCTCCTCACCCTGAGGCCACAGAATTTTCTACATTATTTACCGATACCACATGCACCCTAGATGCCGAAACCTCTACCTAGGAGGCCATGTATTAGCTTTTCGAATATGAAGAGCCAAGGGCCACAGAAAGAGTAGCCATAGTCGAATATTTATACCCAGTTTTTGATACTACATATAGTGATATGGCCAATTCATTCCTCCACAGAATTGTTGCTCGGTCGAACATCCTACCTTACATGGATATGATTAGATGGGTCATTGACCATCTAAACATTGCAGACATAAACTTTATGAACAAGAGGAACACGGTCATCATCTCGTTCACTAGTAAAGATTTGACTCAGATGTACCAGTTGTCATCACCTCATAAGAAATATGATAAGGACTTCATTGAGAAATTCATGAAGGAAAATCAGGATGAATCTGAAGTAATCAAAGGATGGATAAGAGATGCTAGCAAGCACAAGCGAGAGGACAAGGATATGTACTCTATAGCTTCCCTTGTCGGTCCCTATTGTTATGTTACCACTGTGATATGTAGATTATTTGGTTATGCCAATACCAAAAAGTTTTCAGACCAATGGATACCCCTAATTGATGCCACCTATGTTATGCATTGGGGGATAGTTCTATCTAATAATTTAAGTATCCAAATCCTATATTATAGGAAGAAACACAATTTTTTCTGAAAACATTGTTCCCCCATTTGACATGAGTGCCTATGTAATGGATTTTATTTGCTTCACATCAGATTCCCATCCATGGGATGGAAATGGACCATACAGGACCCTATGCCTATCCACATGTATCTTAGTATTCTATGGGAGTCAAAATATCAACCCCATTTCTACAAAATTTGGCATGGAGTTGTGGTTCTAATCCACCAATTTGTCTTTAATCAAAAAATTCACTAGAATCTAACCTAAAGCCAAAAACCACATCCTATCAGTTGGTATATGGTTTGGAGAAGATTGATTTACCTATGATCAGATTTTTGGCAGCCCTGCACACCCACATGTGTTGCCCCTATATATTACCGACAAGCTCCTAGCTCAAGAAACAGCCTATCAGACTCTGAGAAATGGCCTATCTAAGTTCATGAAAGATAACAAAAAGATAATGTGGCATGTCTTTCCCTTTCGTTTTGGTGTATATTCCCTTGAGAATTTCAATCATGCTACTAAGGAAATGGAAGAAATCCAACTTATGAACATTCCAACCATTTTGAATCGGCATTTTGACCCCATTGATACCACCAAGAATGTTAAAACTAAGGTAAAACTCAGGCAATTCAAAAATGAGCCTGATAAGTTTGATGACCTGTTTGAGTCGGCCTATGACTATGCAAAGTTTTAGATAGAGGCAGCAATGCAGTTCAGTGCCAAATAATTAATTCAGTTCAATCAATATATGACTAAAAGGATTTCCCACTTGCCCACAGAGTTGTTAAAACTCAATCAACAGAGCACAGAGAAAGACAAAGGAGTGAGCACATCACATGTCTCAGATGTAGCTCATACTAAAGAGATAGAGGCTTCTTCTTATTCACAGGAAGAAGAAGTTCTAACAGATAAGAATCTAGAAGGAATTTGGGAACAGTTTGCCAAACAGTCTGCCCCAAAAAATCTACAAAGTCCTCCTGATGTATTCTACAGTCTGAGGCAATGGTCAGCAAGCAAAGGAAAAGGAGAAGAACTGAACAAAATCAGATTTTGATCTCTGGCAATGCCTCCTTTCAAGTACTATGGAAATATTCTCAAGTCACCTAGGCTGAAGACCTAGGAAGACTATCACAGTATGCAAGAGCTTATGCTAGTGCAACAATTGATAAGGCCTCATAAGTGCAACAGATCCTTAGGGAGAAGGATGAGAAAATAAGGCATCTTGAACAATGTTTGGAAACTGAAAAGCAAGGAGTCGCTCAACAATGGAAAGCTTAGCTTGTGAAATTGAAAACAATTTTTGGTAACCTGAAGATTCAATATGAATCTTACATGAAAAATCGAGATTCCCAAATATAGGAGCTGCAACACATAATTGAGCAACTAAAGGCCAATCCAGAAATAACAGAGTTAAGGAAAGAAGCAACAAAGCTAAACAACCTCTCAACAACAGGTTGTATTTTGTCAAAAGTTCGCCATTATCCAAGACATATTCCAATCGAGTGATTCACTTGTAGATCAACTGTCCAATCTGAGGACATATTGCAAAGAAGTAGAGGAAAATATTTCCAACTTTGTTGATTGTCAGGACAGCTCTGAGGGTCAATCTACCAATCTCCCCAAAATAGAAGAATCTCAGAAAGACATTGTCTTTCAAGAATGGGAGATTAGGTTTAAACATGCAAAGATGGTGATCTATGGCATCAGGGACACAACAAATAACATCATTGAATCAATCAGTGATAACCTATTGCAGGCTAATCTCATTTCGGAATGCCCTGAAGATACCTTGCCCGATGTAAAATTGCTAACAAATACTTGTCAAGAATCATCAAAGAAGAAGTTTGAGGGAATAAAGGAACTATCAAAGATTGACTTGGAATGCCATTGGAACTTCCTAGTCAAACCTCACAATCAGTGTTTTATGTTGAGATGTCTTGCAAATACCACTAGTCGTCTTCTTCCAGTACTCAACAATGCGTTATTCACTGCTCTGATGCACATTGATCCTCACCATCCACCTCATTTGGAGCCGATGACAGACATATGTGAGCTTTGACAACGAGTGGCAAAGCAGTCCTCCTCCCAGTCATGTTCACAGTTGTTATAACAACAAGTTATTATTATCTTGTATTTTATTTTAAGTGTGGTTTGTTTAAACCACCCAACATTTTGTGGAACTTTTCTATATTTGAGTTTTGATTTAAAACTATAAATCCCCTTCAATGTTATGAAGAAGGGGTTCTGAAATTTTGCAAGAAATCTTTTGGTTTGCACTACTGCAGCTGAAAAGAAGTCTTAATAGAAAGAAGAACCACTCTGATTTTACTTATGAGAAGAGTTAATGTGTATCGGGTACTATTATCTATATACTGATGCTATGTTTATGAGTTGAATTGTTATTTATTTTCAAGTTTGTCATATATGTTATTGCATACGATTGAACAATTATCACTATTGATGTGTTTTAATCGAAATATTCTAAGTGTATAGGCAAACAATGATATCTTATATGTGCAGCCAATTATATCAACTAATTTAATTAACTATTTAATTAAATTATCTATCATTACTCATTTTATATTCATGAATAGTTTGATGATCTCAATTGTCATATTATGAGTGAAATCTTCAAGTCATAGATATAGAAGAAATATTGTCTCGGGATCGATATTGTAAGGCCTTTACTTATATTCATTTATGTTTTATCTACATCCATCAAGCTTCACACCTATATATCTTTTTATCTTCTTTCATATATCTTTAAGGGAAATTGGTCCCATCAACCCAATCAGAGCCACCATCTCAAATGGACAAGGAGTTTCTCTAAGTTCCCGACTGGGTGGTTTTCCTCGATGTTGAGGCCGAGATTTTTGAGCCTTCAACATTTTTGGCACTAAAAGGAGGGCCTTTAGACTGTGAATGGCAAGAAGATCCACTCTTAAATTAAAAGGCCATTCAAAGATTCAATCCCCCTCAAAATCACCACCAACTTCCAGATCACATTCTAAATCTCCAAATCCATGATCTGAAGTTGCTCAAACAACCACTAATGCTCCTAGCACACTTCCACTTTCAGAGTCCCCTAAAGTTTAGTCTTTAATCCATAAATTAGAGGAAATCTCTATTTTCAGAGAGAAAAATGTTCTATCAGACATATCAGAAGGAAGTGTTACATCGTCTTATAGTCATCTGGTGTACTAACTAGATCCAAGAGTGAAAAGCTTGGAGTCAAACCTTTTGAATTTCCTTTTGTCACTCATCGGAGAAAGAAAATCACACCAGAATATCCCTCTTATGCTAGTGAGCTTACATTATCATCTCCTCCTCTTACTCCTTCTCTTGGTACTAGTTCTTCTTCTACCTCTTTATATTCTTCTTATCAACCTCTTATCCCATCCTTTTCTCAAACACAATCATCTGGTGCAGTTGTAATCAGTAGCACCATGACAACTTCTTCCACTGTCCCTTCCTCTTCATTTTTCGCATCTTCTACAATCTCCTCTATTCATGTAATTAATAGCACTATTGCATCTTCATCCACTGCCCAATCCTCATCATCTTCCACTTGCCAATCCTCTTCATCTTCCACTTCTTCTACATCATCCTCTATTTTATTAAATCCTAGGATCACCAATAGACCATGGAACAATCTCAGGGCAGTTCATATGAATCCACCACTACACCCTCTACCTAAACACCCAGAAAGATGGCTTCCTAAATACAATCCTGATGATGTCCTCCATTTAGAGGAACATCTTCACAATTTTATGTTGGCCATAAATTTAAATGGACTCAATCAAGAATATTGTGTTATTAGATTTTTTCCTTATACTTTTGAAGGATTAGCAAGATCATGGTATTTTTCTCTTCCATCTGGGTCTATAACTAACTGGGATATGTTTGAAGAAAAATTCTTACTCCAATTTGGAGATGACTGGACCACTGCCACTTTGATTAACGATTTGTCAAATCTTAAATCTAATCGAAGTGAGAAGATTAAGGATTCCAATTCAAGGTTTAACAAGTTACTGCACAAAATCCCATAAACTTCTAGACTTGGAGTAGATGTACAAGTTGAATGGTACACTAGTGCCCTTCCTTCAAACACGGAAATATTTGTAGATAGGGAAAACAAAACGTCATTATCTGATAATATGAAAGAGGCCTTATCTGTAGAAAAGAGAATCCTTGCCCTTGAGAAGAAAACAACTCTTGAGGAAAGGAAACAAAATAAAAATGTCACTTTCAAGGATGAACCAAAGAAGAAATCTCCAAAAGATCCTTTCGATCTAGAAGGATTACAAAAGATTCTCAAGAAACAGGTTGTTGAATCATCCAAAAATCCTTTTCAACCTTTTAGAAAAAATCGACGATCCCAATCACAACCACTTGGAATAATTTTCAATGCAGAATCTGACCAGGATGATGATGAGGAAGAATCATGCCTATCCACTCAAGAGTCCCAAGAAGAAGAATTAGAAGAAGCTCATGGATTATGGGATTTTATTTTAACTTCATCAGAAAATGAGGAAGAAGAAGAAGCCCTACCTGTTAGTACGAGAAGTAAAGGACTTGTTGATACTCCTCAAACAAATCAAAAGCATAAGTCTCTTGCTCATCCTGCTAAAGAAAAAACATAGTCAAGAAAACTTCTACTCCTCCCTCACGTTATGATCCTACTACTTCTAAGCCTACTTCTTCATCTAAAACGCTTGTAGTCTATGATACTATTGAGTATAACATTGTGGAGGACATGAAGAAGGTTAAAGCCAACATCTCCCTATATGAAATTAGCTAGCTTAAACAACAACAACAATTTTTACTTTAGGAGTTAAATGCAATTTTTGCATCTCCATTACCTATTGTTGTTACTTCAAGAGCTTCAAAGGGAAAAGTTAAGCCTCCTAATGTCTCTTTAGATAAAGTTGATCCTTCAGATTCTATACTAATCAAAGACATATCAAACTCTCATACTCCCCCCTTTCTCTTGACTTTTGAAATTTTTAACAAAAATGTTCATAACTATTTGGTAGATTCAGGTGCATCATCTAATATCATGCCTTATGCAGTTTGCCTTAAGTTGAATATATCACCCCAAAAATTTGTTGTACAAATTGTTCAATTAGATCGTTCAAAGGTCATAGTTTTAGGGGAAATGAATTATGTATTGATTATACTATCTTCAAACTTTAAGGTTTGTCAGATAATTGATATATTAGTAGTTGACATTCCTAAGTTTTATGGTCTTGTTTTGAGCAGGGACTGGTTTGAAAAGATACATGGTTATTTTGCAACTGATTGGTCACATATGTGGCTTCCCTACAATGAAAAACCAAATCAAATTCGTGTCGATAAAGAGAAGCATATGAAACATTCAGTCACCGATTTTGATGAAGAAAATGAACCAGTAGTATTTTCAAATAACATCCTTGGAAACTATTCTTCTGAATCTTTCTTCGGAAATTTTATAGCACAAACTTCTCCTTTTTACGCCGTAAGGCGTTCCCATCTGAAATCAACTCTCCCAATTGCCACCGTGTACTTGTTTGAACCATTCGATCAGAGGTTAGACGATTGAAAAGTTCCAGGCCGTTAGATGTAGTTTAGGTTAGTTTTTTATATTTTTTCCGCACAGTTTTGCTTGCTGCTTCAGGTCGCTGAGCAGGCCGCATCTCTGGGCATCCCACTCCAGGAGCTTGGAGCTTGATGAGGCAAGCGAGGCTCATAGTCGGCCTACGAGTAAACGGTCGATCTTCCGTCCCTCCAAACGGTTTAGAGTTTGCATCATCCATTACAGGAAGCACGGGGCCATGTAAACCCTTGCCGCAACAGTATTTTTTCGAACCAGGGCTGCCTTTTGGAAATCAGTAAGTTCTATCTTGAGTCCCAGCTTCTATGTGTGTAGCCCGGTATGCTCTGACTCTTCGATTCTGTAATTAAATGAATTTAGCATTGAGCTGTATTTCACTGTAATATACAAGTCTGCTGTCATATATGCTAAACCAATGAATTGTCAAGTAAATAGATCTAAGGGCATTGAGGGAGGAGTGGAACAAACTACCTCACGCAATGGCAATTCATCTGCTTCATGCATGTGCACAACCTGGCCCATCTTTGGCCTCTTTTCTGCATCCGGATCAACACATCTTAGTGCCACCAAAAGTGCCTTCTTGAGAGCTCGTGTAGATGGTTTTACTTCCATATTTGGATCTAGAACTTCTTCAGAACGTCTATTCCCTACCATCATCTTTAACCAAACAACAAGGTTCACCTGTAGCATCAGCCCATGTAATTATTCCAATGTGAATTTGATGAGTGTATCTCCATCTATAGCGCCTCTTGGCTCTACCTATACAGTTATAATATAATAGAAACGTACCTCTCCTGCAGGTCTACCATAGTCAACTGGCTCTCGTCCAGTGATAGCCTCTAGGAGGAGGACCCCAAAACTGTAGACATCACTTCTTTCATTCAACAGCCCTGTATTTGCATACTCTGGAGCAACATATCTAGAAGCAACAGTAAAATCATGGATAAATTAAGTCATCCATTTCATGTCTGTAAAAACTCCAATGTGCTACCAAAAATATCATTGAAGCACCTAAAAGTGCTGATTTTGATGATATATACAAATCAATCCAACAAACACAATACAACTGATAAAACAATTAGTGTAAAAATATCAAATAACGCACTCCAGCAATGCCAGAGTCTGCAATTGAATTTGATCTACAATTATAATCTACACAAGAAATTCAGGAACTGACAGAAATGTTTGCAAGACAACTAAACAGGAACAAACCAGCCAAATAGCACTGCATGCAAACATAAAACCAGCCATAACAAGTTACAACACAGACAAATTCAAAAGGAGAGAGTTTCCATGCTCATAATCTAATCATTCTGATCGAAAGGAGTTTAACAGCCGAAAAAACATAAACTACTGTGTCATGACTCATAAGTAAATGGGTCTCAGTTGGGTCTGAGCAAAAATCAGAGATTTTCAGCCATGATTACAATTCAGTGGCAAGAAAAACCTCATATTTTTATTCAATATGGTGTTTGTGGGTTTCCATTTTTTCCATGTTGCATTCGAAATTAGTTTATTTGTAATTCTCTCTGGAAAATGATTAATTATGGGCTTCACTGAATATCATAAAATTCTCACATTTTAAGTGCACTGGATCTGGGTTTGCATGTGATCATGTTGATTATGGTGGTTAACATGATCACATGCAAACCCAGATCACTGTTGAGGGAATTATGTCCTCTGATCCAGTGCATAACCAATTATGTGTCCATGGACATAATGGCTAATTGCCTTCTGGCAGCAGGGGCTTCTCCGGCCATGGTTCATGCCTTTGAAGAGATTGCATATTTTACTCCTCATGCTAAGGGCTTGTGCATCAATATTGGGACTCTGACCCCTGATTGGACTGTTTCAATGAAGGCTGCTGCAGCCAAGGATGCAGAGGCTCATAATCCTTGGGTATTGGATCCAGTGGCTGCAGGGGCTTTTAAATATAGAATGAATAGATGTTTGGAGCTTGTTGATCTTAAACCCACAGTTATACGAGGAAATGCTTCAGAAATCTTGGCATTAGCTGGTGCTTCTATTGTCTCAGCCAAGGTAAATCCTTAATCCTTATGTGATTTTTCAATTCCTGTCAAGTGGGTTTTGAGAATTTTTTCAATTCCTGTCAAGTGGGTTTTGAGAATTTTGGCACAAATGGTTAGAAGGGTCATTCACACTGTTATCAATATGCGCTTGTAATGTTGGCTTTATGCTTCTCATCCAATCATTTGATTGAACTAGGGTACAGGGGACCAGAATCTATGGTTTCTTTTTCTTCTTTGTTGATGGACACAGTAGGTATGCTGTGGATGTTTGCTCCTTATTGGTTGATATTGCGATCGATATTGAAACATAAATTCTTTATCTGATCTTGAGAATTTAGAAATTGAGCCTAGATTCAATGGGATGTATCTACATGGTCACTAGATGAATATAATGAATGGAATAATTTCACCTCTTGATGATTTCATGATATTCTTATACGGTCTATCAACAGGTGCCTTGTTTTCCATTTCCAATAGAGTCCAAACAAATGCTTAGACTGTGTTTTAATATTATTGATGAGATGTTGTTATCATACGACCTTATGAAGCTCTAGTGTACTCTGTGTTTCTCCTTTGATATTTAGGATTATCGACTACCACTGCCAAATGTCAATTGCTTAAGCTGATTTATTCCACACATTTCAACCTTGCGTATCCCTAGTAGAAACCAAGTATCTGAAATGTCATTATCACAGATATCCTTCTGATGCAGTACATAACACCCAATAGTAATAGGATATTGCAATTCACCTTAGCCATGGATGATATGAAACCCACTCTCAATGCTGAATGCAGGAAACAGGGTCCTAACATAAACCAATGAATTGTCAAGTAAATAGATCTAAGGGCATTGAGGGAGGAGTGGAACAAACTACCTCACGCAATGGCAATTCATCTGCTTCATGCATGTGCACAACCTGGCCCATCTTTGGCCTCTTTTCTGCATCCGGATCAACACATCTTAGTGCCACCAAAAGTGCCTTCTTGAGAGCTCGTGTAGATGGTTTTACTTCCATATTTGGATCTAGAACTTCTTTAGAACGTCTATTCCCTACCATCATCTTTAACCAAACAACAAGGTTCACCTGTAGCATCAGCCCATGTAATTATTCCAATGTGAATTTGATGAGTGTATCTCCCTCTATAGCGCCTCTTGGCTCTACCTATACAGTTATAATATAATAGAAACGTACCTCTCCTGCAGGTCTACCATAGTCAACTGGCTCTCGTCCAGTGATAGCCTCTAGGAGGAGGACCCCAAAACTGTAGACATCACTTCTTTCATTCAACAGCCCTGTATTTGCATACTCTGGAGCAACATATCTAGAAGCAACAGTGAAATCATGGATAAATTAAGTCATCCATTTCATGTCTGTAAAAACTCCAATGTGCTACCAAAAATATCATTGAAGCACCTAAAAGTGCTGATTTTGATGATATATACAAATCAATCCAACAAACACAATACAACTGATAAAACAATTAGTGTAAAAATATCAAATAACGCACTCCAGCAATGCCAGAGTCTGCAATTGAATTTGATCTACAATTATAATCTACACGGCCAGCTTTGCAAAGGACATTGATCATGTCAAAATATGCAGTATCAAGAACCACACCC
>APFE031432727.1:0-14037 GCA_000404065.3 Pinus taeda | reverse complement strand
GCGCGTTTGGATTGCCAGAAACTACAAGGTATTTATCTCGCTGATTCCCCTTCTCCTTGTTGGTAGGTTTTGTATTGCACTGATAGAGTTGTGAAAATAAAATGCAGGGCCTCAATCAGATCCAGATAGTTCCGATTGATTTGGAGGACAGACCTGCGTGGTACAAGCAGAAAGTTTATCCAGCTAACAAGGTAGACTCATATTCTTCTTATTTGTCTCAATATCCTTTATATTTATCCTTAATTGCCTGTTTCAGGTGCATGTGACATACGCAGATGCCTCCCGCGGCTCGCTCGGTACCAGCAACAAACTTTTTTAATAGAGTGCTATGAGACTATCAACAACTTCATGACAGCAATAACATTCAAAAACAACTGTATTATTTAGTAAGTACATTATAAACATATAAACATGGATGCACAACAATTAAAGATTGCTCATCAGGGATTCACCCACAAGCATGGATGATCAAATGAGAACATAACCATTCTCATCCACATGGTTTATTAACGGGCATGATTCATACAATAACATTTGTGTTTGTATTTGTAGATTCACAGTGTTGTTCCTTGACATGTTCTTGGCTAGGAAACAATGCACTTTGGACATAAATAACCATATTTAAATTTTTAGACCAATGCCTTTTCAATTTAAATATTTAAAACAATGCCTTTTGATTGGGCATCTTTATCCCACATTGTAGAAACATAAATTGATCACATGGAAGAGACAGAAGGTCGTCGGGCACGCACAAGTATCTTCAAGCACCACTGCAAATGGAAGTTCTAAATGACTAATGAATAATTAATAGTGAATAAAAATAGACATAAATGATTAAAAATATGGTTTTTTTTTATTTGAATCAGAGCTAAATCTATTAAAATAAAAGGTAAAAATATTTACAATGAGGGCAGCGCTTCAGAGGGCCAGTTTCCTGGCCCTTAGTAGAGAAACTAGAGAGCAAAAAGAGAACTTTGTGCCTGTGAAAGAAGATATGAGACCAGGCAGCAGGAACATTACAAAAGAGCTTCTTGCTTGCAGGGGATGCCAAGCAGAGGACGTGAACCACCAAAACTTTCCAGCAAAACATGAGAGCATGTGAATCAGTAAAAGGAAAACGGGCTTTGAGGTCGGCCTCAGCCATACATTATGTAAATCCGAGTGCATGAGAAGAGCTTGCCGTAGAGAGGAGGGGGGAAACAAAAACCTGCACGAAAAACCATAACCTCTCTAACAAAAAAGCTTACTTGCCCGAGCTTTGTGGGTCTGGGCGTCTGGCTGTCGCGTTTGCTGGAGCAGCTGGCTGAGAAGCCTCATCATCTTCAAGAACTCCTTCCGCTGATTGGGTGAGCAGGTGCATTATACCGAAATTACATTGAACTGGACCGCAGGCAATAATCTCAGCTTCCTCGACAATTGGCGTGCCTGAAACCTCAGCATTCTTCAGGGAATCCTCTTGCATATGCATGGCAGAAGGATTTGGATTAACCTCGGCTTCCTGTGAGAGACTTCCTTCTGGGGATGGGGTGGAAGAGCTAATAGGTTCTACAGGTTCCTCGGCTTCTTCGGAGACCATGATAGTCGTGGTGAAAGTAATTATGGGCTGGTTGAGGCGACTCCGGAAGGTGAATCTCGAGTTCTGGAAGGAAGAGTTGGGTGCAGGCCTGGTAGGGGTAGGCGGAGGGGAAGAAGGGGAAGCGGAGGAGATGGGGATGATCAGAGGCGAAGGAGATGGGCGAGCACGACCCCTGGAGGCCGAAGAGCTTCCTCTTCGAGGCACGCCGCGGCTGCGAGTCATGGCTTCCTCGGAAGTCTTGCTGCACAAGCTCGGCAGAGAGCCAAGGAAAGACTGAGAGACAACAATCGCCGAAGGGTCGGCCACAGGCTGAGCAGAGGAAAGAACACACTGACGGAGAGAATTTCGCAGAGAATGTCTGCAACTGGATGCGGTAAGGTCCATTTTATTGCTGTTGAGCGCCAAGTTCGAGCCTTGAAGCGGCATTAAGGCATCTGCAGGTGAATGAATAGCGTTAAACGCTGAACTGACCTGCACTTGAATCGACGGCGTTTCACAATGAATGGCGTCCTTTGAGACTTGCGTGCATTTAAGGTGATCGGCCTCCGTCCAGGTGCCGTTCCGGCAACCAAACTCCGGGCACGTTAGAGCCTGAGGTGGCAGAATGTTGCATGCACCCGGATCCGGGGATGATTAAAAATATGGTTATGGAAAGTGCTAACAATATTTTAAAGACAATTTTGGAAGTAAAAGCTAATTTTCCTAATGTATAACTTACCATAACAACAAAAATCTAGTAAACCCTTAACTTTGAAATAAAATAACAAAAAAGAATTACTAAAAGTTGAAATAAATCAATGGGAAATTCTAAATAACTAATGAATAGTTAATAGGCAAATAAAAAACATAAATTAAAATAATAAATAAAAGAGAAATTGAAAGTGTCAACAAATTTTTTTACATGGTTTTTGAGGTAAAAACTAATTTTCCCAATATAGAACTTACCATGAGATCAAAAAATCTGGTAAACTCTGAAACTTAAATGGAGTTACATTTACATAGCTTTTGTCTTAGAAATATCTTTGGTAATATCTTACATCTTTGGTAATATCTTACACTCAAATACAACAAAAGAATACTTTAACTGGAGCAGGTTGAGCAAACCAAGAGTTAGCAATGTACCTGTTTCCATCACTGCAATTGGCAGTTAGCAATGTGGTTGTTTCCATCACTGCAATTGGCACGCTAACTTGTTATAACAAACAGGAACATAGTTTAGAAATTTTAGAACACAGAAGAACGATTCATTGTCTTTTAATTGCCTCCAAGAATGACAAAAAGACTGCCAAAGCAGAAAAACACTGTTACATTGTTTTATTAGCAACATATCATCATGCTCTTTCTGAATCTAAGATAAATGTTTGATGATGGGACTTGTATGTCCATTATTGACATTGGGAAGTAATAATTACATGGTGTCCTACCTCTTTTCACATGGTCTAATATAGAACCTAGAAGTCCACAAATGAAGTGGAAGCCCATTTACCAGAGATCTACCCAAATACTATATATTCACCAAATCAGACAAACAATGACTTGAGTATAGGCGTTTCAAGAAACTTCAATAATGCTTTCCCACATAATGCTTTCCTCAACAATGCTTTGTCTTCAGAAAATCTTCGTCCATGACTCTAGTCATTAATTAGGATTTTCAATTCATGTATATTCAAATTGGAGCCAGCTTTAATCAACCATCAAACATGCAAACATTGGCATAAAAAAGAAGACGAGCTTCTGCCAGAGAAAAGGAGATCTTGAAGCATACGAGTCATTATTATCTCAAAGCTGCTTGTGACTCAACAAATTTTCTGCATTTGCAAAACTTGTTTCAGAGTACAAGGCCACATCGGAGACATTAAAAATTATGAGGATCTTAAAATTGCAGGCTTGGGAGACAAGATTTCTTCGGAAACTAGAAATTTTGAGGCAGGCAGAATATAGTTGGCTACAAAGATATGTTTATGCAACAGCTATCACAACATCTGTTTCCTCTGTGGACCAATATTTATCATTGTTGCAACTTTTGGTATGTGTATGCTTATAGGAGTGCCTTTGACAGCAGGGAGAATTATTTCTGCACTCACAACCTATGGGACACTTCAGGGAGCTATGGGCATGCTTCCTAGCTTAATCCCTCAGATTGCTCAAACTAAAGTGTTAATAGATCGCATTGTGGCCTTTCTGCAGGAGGAAGAGCTACAACATGATGGGTAGAAAAGGTATCAAAGGAGTCAACAAACTTTGCGATTCAAATCCAAGGAGGGATATTTTCTTGGAATCCCGATTCCTCTAGTCCAACTATAAGAGGTTTAGATGTCCAACTAGAGAGAGGCATGAGGGTTGCAGTATGTGGAACTGTTGGTTCAGGAAAATCAAGCCTTTTATCCTACATATTAGGTGAAATACCAAAAATATCAGGCTCTGTTAGCTTAAGTGGTACCAAAGCATATGCCCCTCAGTCTCCTTGGATACAAAGTGGGAAAATTAAAGGCGCTATTCTCTTTGGAAAGCGGATGGATACTATTAGATACAATAGTGTACTTGATGCTTGTGCATTGAAGAAAGATCTTGAACTTTTTCCTTATGGGGATGAGACAGGCATTGGAGGAAGAGGGTTAACTTTGAGTGGTGGAAAAAAATAGAGAATACAGATTGCCCATGCTTTATATCAAGATGTAGACATTTATATTTTTGATGACCCTTTTAGTGCTGTGGTTGCACATACCGGAAAACATATTTTCCAAGTGTGTTTCTCTTATCCTTTACATATTGTAGGTTTGCTGAATTAATTACTTTTAATGTTTTGATGGAATGATGAAGCTCTACAATAGCACTCTGCAATTCATTGTTCAGTCTGGATAATATACATTGTTGGTTGTGCCGCTGCAAATTCATGTCCATAAACATCTAAGAAATTGGACTTGCTTGTTATAGGAATGCATACTTGGTATTCTGGATTCAAAGGCTGTAGTCTATGTAACTCATTAAGTGGAGTTTTTACCCTCTGCTGACATCATTCTGGTAGGTTTGAATTTCCTTCATCCTGTTCTAGTGATATTAAAATTTTCAATGTAATTGTTAAAGGGACAGTGAGTTTATTTATCATTTATTGAGAAGAGGAGATAAGTGATCCATATTTTGTTGATGTAAATGATATTCTTCACAGGTAATGCGAGATGGTGAAATTACTCAGGTTGGCAGATATGGTGACATCTTACAATCACGCAAAAATTTTGTGGAATTAGTTGGTGCACATCAGAAAGCTTTGAAAACTATTTCTGCTATGGAGAAATCTGAAGTGTACACATCATAGAGATTTGTTGAAAGCTCATGTCCTAGCAATACAGCTGCGATGAAAAATGTTACTGCCAGTGACACACTGGAGCAGTGCGGTGTTCAGAACTCAATAGATGTAGAGGAAGAGATTGAACCAGAAAACCACAAAGAAAAATTGGATAAAGAGAATAAAAATTCTGCATTTGCAAAACTTGTTTCAAAGTACTCCATCCAATAGATATCTTAACTAGAGCTTTGGACATTGGTCATATTGGGTTTACAATAGAATGGAGAAAAATCTCCATTTCCCTAAACTCAAGTTGGATAAATGTACAATATAGAGATACAATATAGTAGACTATGAGCTACCATGTAAGCTCATTATTTTCTGATAATATTCTATATTTAGGTCCTTAAGAAGAGTTCAATAACTCTTATCAGTGACTTTGACTGACTTTGACAGTATTGATTTTTCACTTGTTATATACAAATGGGGTTTACCCTTTTTCCTGTGTCACTTTTATCACTTCAACAAGGTAATCAAGGTAATATTGGAGAACTCAAGACAAATTGGATTTGTACAGGCAGTGCAGTTGGATGTAAGGTGCCTCTAACTAAAATGTCTTTTTTTTTTTCTCCTTTGATTCTATTATTTTGAGTTTCACATCTGCATTTTTTTGTTTCTATTTTAGTTCTGACCTCTATATGTAGTAATACTATGCCAATTCACATCAATATTTTATTCTCATTTCTACCAAACAAGCTATGTTATACTTGTCAAGGTTCATAGGTCTTGTTATTTATAGGTCTTAATAATAAGTGATGGCTAATTGTTAATGTGTTTTTTTCCTTCATGCAATGAACCAACTCAATTTTATTCATAATATTTTGCAGTTATAAACTTTTAAAGTTACCTAATATCTCAATGAGTAAGAATTTGAGAATTCTACTATCTAGCCATCAAATATGCCCAAAAGAGGGAAAAAAATATAAGAAAAAAATGAGAGATGTACAAAATAGATATAGGCTTTTTGTTCTTTAAAAGCAATTTTTTTTTTTTTAATTATTTTTCAATTTTTTTGTGTAATTTTTTCTTTTGAATAATGATGAAAATATTGGTTTGAGTGGTTGTTTTAACTAATATTCAGTTTAACAGGTTTTGTTTTGTTTTGTTTTTTGTTTTTTGTTTTTTTTTTTTAATTAAAAGTTTCAATATAAAAAAAGATATTCTACGTCAACTTCAAAAAATCTTCTAATTCACCTAGTCGAGGTAAATTTTCATTTTTATCAGAGTTAAAACTTCACTTTAGCTATGGGAGGAACTTGCACACATTCTTTCTGGCACAAAAATTAAATATCCTCTTTTAAAAAGTTTCTTACTCCATTAAATGTTTTAAATTCACTATGATAAAAGTTCAACACTCATTCACAAAAGTATAAAGTGTCTTTTTTAAATGAAAAGTATAAATTGTCTTGTTTAAATGAAAAGTTGTGTCTTGTTTAAATGAAAAGTTTAGAATGCACGTGTTTGATTATAAGAGTGGCTCTCAAATTAAAATTTGAAACTTTGAAAACAATTCCATGAAAGTACAGGGAGTTATCTCCTTTGTATGAAAGTATAGAGAATTATCTCCTTAGTTTAATGTTCTTTCCATGCCAATTAAAATGTAATGAGGGATCATTCCAAACTTTCTATAGAATTCATACTATGCTTTCTCCCCCATTTAAAACTTTCTCATCATTACTAACGGTTCAAGTTTTAGTGGAGTGAAATTTGGAACTTAAGACCATTGAAAGATCAAAAGTGTTAAAATTGGCAACTAGGGCCAAATTCTACCTTCGGACAATTCATTTGATGGAGATGATGATTGCATTAAATTTCACTTTATGAGAGAAAATAAAATTGTTGGGATTACTTTCTGTAACCTAATTGTTGGCCATACTTTCTGTAAAATAATGTAATAAAAATAATAAATAATTTTCACAAAACCGCTATTCTTGATCGTTTTTGTTGCAAATTCAACTGCTTGTCAGTGTTAAATACTTCCAAAATGGAAAAAAAAATATAGGTATAATGAAAATGGTGAGCACATTTTTATCACATAATTTGCGACCTAAAACAAGAGAACCATGTATAAAGTTTAAAAGTGATAGATTGTAAAGGAAATAAATAAAACATAATCCCGATTATAACAAATTAGCTGTAAATTTTTGTCTGTGGAAGATTTATTTGCATAATGAAAAAGGCAATATGGGACATTCCAATCATGTTCCAAGACATTTTTTAAAATGTGGATGTAACAAAAAGTTGTTGTGGAAGGTGCTGTTTGTATATGGGAAATTTCTTGATCATTGTGTATAATCCTAATGTTGATAGATATGTCTACTAAGTGGTTCCAGTTAATGGGGCATTGATTTGAGCGTTCAATATATTTTTATTCTTTATCAAAATATTCTTTGCTTATATTTGTGTTCTTCAATTTATGCCTTACGGCGTTTCCTTTGCAACATCGGGTGCAAATGCTAGTTTAGTTGATTCTATATTATCTCAAATCGAAAATTGTTCACAAACATATTCATCTACATGTATAAATATTGCACAACATTGTAAATAAGCATGATAATTTATTTTGGATTCTCTATTTTGATGGTTCAAAATCCAGCGAAGGTGCAGGAGTTGGTTGCATCTTAGTAAGTCTCGGAGGTGAGAAAACTATGCTTGCATACATATTAGAATTTGAATGTACCAATAACATTGCTGAGTATGAAGCATTGTTGCAGGGTTTACAAAAGGCCATTAGTCTTGACATCAAATACCTTAAAGTGTTTGGTGATTCATAGATTGTCATTAAATAAGTTAGAAACACTATCCACTGTGTTTCTAGTCACCTTAGACATTATCAGTATTTTATTCAAGACTTCACTACTCATTTTACTGCATTTGACATAGCTCCCATCACAAGGATACATAATGCTAGTGCCAATCTCCTAGCAAATATTTCTTCTAAACTCATTCCACCCGAGGATTTTAGCCCTCACAGATTTTCAATTGAATTGATTTTTCGCCCCTCCATTCCAGATAATGTAACGAATTGGCGTGTGTTTAATGATGATGATGATATTCTGAGTTTCTTAACACCAGAAGTTTCTTACTCCGATCAAGTAATTTCTGAAGATGAGCATGAAAAGATGAAAAATAGGCCCTCCAATGAAAATAATTTAGCCAAAGTTGTAGTTAAATTGGAAGACTTATATGACTTAAAGGATAGATTCAAAAGAACCATGAATTGAAAAAGTCAAAGTTCTACCTTGAGATATGAGTTAGTTAACATAGGATCTAATCATAAACCTCATAACGTTAACTTTGGCCTTGCACTCTCACCAGATGAAAGATTTGCTTTCATTCATTTGTTAAAAAAGTACAAGGATGTTTTTGCATGGGATTATGATGATCTGAAAACCAATTATATATCCATCATCCAACACATTATTCCTATGCTACCATATGTCAAGCCTATTCAACAGAAGCTAAAGAAGATCCACCCTAACTTGGAAGCTCAAATTAAGACTGAAATGAACAAGCTTCTTAAATCTAAAATCATTTTTCCAGTCAAACATTCCAAGTGGGTCTCAAATCTTGTTCCTGACAGAAAGAAGAATGGAGACATTAGCATTTGTATTGACTTTAGGAATTTGAATAAAACTTGTGAAAAGGACAATTTTCCTTTACCCCCAATGGAGAAAATTTTACAATCTATTGCTGGTTCTGAACTGATGTCCTTCTTAGATGGTTTTTTAGGATATAATCAAATACTTGTACATCCAAATGATAGACTGAAGAGCACATTCAGGACCAAGTGGGGGACATATGCTTACTAGAAAATGCCTTTCGGATTAATTAATGTTGGAGCTACTTTCCAAAGAGCTAAGTATATTGCTTTCAGAGGTTTGATTAACAAATCAATTGTAGTGTATCATGATGACATTACAATTTATTCCAAATAAAGGAAGAATCATTTGCATGATTTGAGGCAAATCTTCGAAATATGTAGGAAATTTGGAATCTCCTTAAATCCCAAAAAGTCATTATTTTCTCTTGGCGAAGGAAAACTTCTAGGTTTTATTGTCTCTAAAGAAGGGATATGTATAGACCCTGGTAGGATTAAGGCAATATCTAAAATCTCATTGCCTCATAACAAAAATTCTATGCAATCCTTCCCTGGGAAGATTAATTTTGTCAAAAGATTTGTCCCGTATTTCTCTCAAATTTTACTTCCCTTACAAGCTATAATCAAGAAAAAGTCAAATTTTAAGTGAGGACTCACTGAAAGAATATCATTTGAAGCAATAAAACAAGCAATCATTGATGTCCCTTTGTTATCAACCCCTAATTTTACTAAATATTTTATTCTTTATACTTTTGTTTCCCAACAATATTATGCATTAGTCTTAACTCAACCTAATGAACAACAAATTGAGGCTCCAATCTCATTCTTTAGTTCAAATCTACAGGGAGTTGAGCTCAATTACTTAGAGGTTGAGAGGCAATCTTTTGAAGTATTTAAATCCATAAATAATTTTAGGCCTTTCCTCCTAAGGACACACACTAAAGTAATTTTTCCTTTCCCTGTTGTTAGGAAATTAGTTATTCAGAAATAATTAGCAGAGAAAAGAGCCAATTGGGTTACTACCCTGCAGGAATATGACCTAAATATTAAACCAGCTAAAATTGTCAGAGGTTAATGTTTTTGCAAGTTGATTACTGGAGTTGATGATAATGAAGATAATGAATATTCAGGTAATAATGTTCATATCACAAAGGTATTTCCCATTGACATTGAATCCCAATATGTTGATCTCATTTTTTATTGAAAAAACGGTTATGCTCCACCAGAACTCAATTACAATAAGAAAAGAGCTATCAGACTAAAGGATAATCAATATCAACGTGTTAATGATGTCTTATTTAGAAGAAATCATGATTTTGTTTTGTTAAGTTGGAGGACACTATGTTGGAGACACCATTGCTCACAAGATCCTACATTCCAGTTATTATTGTCTGGCTTTATTTTAGGGACACTCATGCTTATGTTAGAAAGTGTAAAGTCTGCCAAACTATTGTTGGAAGACAAAAGAAACCAGCCTTATCTTTACAATCGATGAACATTGAACAACCCCTTGAATAATGGGGACTGGACATAATAGGTGAGATTTTCCTACCTCTTCCAAGCAGCATAAATACATCTTAACTGCTACTGATTACTTCACCAAGCGGGTGGAATCTATACCCTTGAAGGTGACCAATTCTGAGAACGTTATTGAATTCATTGATCAATTTATTATTACCAGGTTTGGTCTTCCTCATGCTTTAATTTTTGATAATGCATCATATTTTTCAAGTAACACCAATATTGAATTTTTTCTTAGAAAAGGTTTTAAATAGTATTCTGAAAATTATTATCCACAAAGAAATGACTTAGCAAAATCTACTAACAAAAACCTTATTAGAATAATCAAACGGACCATTGACCAAAATTAGAAAAAATTGGCATAAAGCTCTAGTCTTTGAATAATGGTCTAACAGAATTACCCATAATACCTCTATAGGCATTTCTCCTTTTCAATTAGTATATGGTAAAGAAGCGATTTTACCACCTAATCTAGTTATACCATCACTATCCCTAGTGCAATCCATTGAAGAAAACCCTTCATCTGCTTTTCAACTGAGAATGTCTCAAATCCTTAAGTTGGAGAAAGAAAGAGATAAAGCTAGACAAGTCCATGCCCATCACCAACAATTGGTTAAGTCTGCATTTGATGCAAGTTTAGGTCGAAATATTTTTTTTTAAATTGGCGATCTAGTTCTAAAATGGGACAAAGCCTGTGAGGAGAAAGGCAAACATTCAAAGTTCCAAAGACTATGGTTAGGCCCATTTCAGATTGTTCAAAAACTAGGCCCATCAACTTTTATTCTACATGATCTACAAGGAAAGATGAATGCTCTTCCTATTAATGGGCTAGTTTTGAAGAAATATTTTTATTAAGGATACCTATCCTTTTGTAAATATGTAGATAATCATATCTATATACCGATGTCTTATCCCTAGCATTGTTAGGTAATACACTTTTGTCCTCATATTGCTGTCTCTCATCATTAAAATGAGATTTGACTAATTAAGCGAGAGATTTTTAGAAAGAAAACCATAACATTGAGGTTTAGTTTTGCAAATTATAACAAAACTCTGGAATATTTATATCCATTAAATTGTGAATGTTTCAAAGCTTGAAAGCTTTATAAAATCTAGTTATCCCTTGATTGATCATACAAAAGGTTTTCCTTTAAAAAGTAAAGGCTATTATGAAGTTTTAGCATCTTTTGACTTCAATTGTCATCCATTAATCTTGAGTGAATATGCCTCTCGATTCACTGATTCTAAATTTTTTTAGAGTATAATTCAAAAATATATTAAACTTGAAAGATAAGAGGTCTCATCATGAGACAACTTACCATGATCATGGGAAACCAATGATATCGACATTATCAAATTGACCACCAAACCAAGATAATGGTTATAGTTATATAACCATAATACAAGAGGTATCATCATGAGTTGACTTGTTCAGGAATCGTTATAACCCGTGAATGACATTGTCATAATCTGATCACCAAACCAGGGCAATGACTTTCAGGCAAACTTTAAAACAACATTAAAAAAAAAACACCTAAATTTTTTACTATAAGTGGATGGGATACTGGCTTTTCTATGGTTAAATGGTAACCCTGTCAAGGCTACGGACGCCTGCTGGGAACAATGACTCTACAAGTGACAAATATGTCTATCTTAAAATCTAAAGTTTTGTAGTTTTTAACTTTATCTTTATAACTGATTAGATGACAAACATGGATAACAAAGGTTTTCATCAATAAACATATTATGAGATAATTTACAAAATGATGAGTTCTTTTATCCAGAGTAATTGTTATCAAACTAAACTTCAAGAATTTTTATCTTTCTAAGTCTTGTTGTTTAATTGACTAAACATTAGTTTATTTTTAAAAGAGATAACTATTTTGCCTAGTGTGTCGCCAATTTTGTACTACTCAACAACCTCCCATTATAATTAATAGTAGAACTAATAAATAACGGGGACCCTTTTAAGATTTAGGATAAAACCTAAAAAGTCCAATAAAACAAGGTAATCTTAGCTTTACTATTTCGAAAGCTTGATTGAATCTAAATATTCCCTTATCGGAACTTAAATATCGAAGCTTAAACCTTTAAACATTGGTTTTAACCTTAAAAAAATCTCTTCGAAAATATAATATTGGAGCTTTCCAACATATCCCCTTAACAAAAAATCTGATTAAAACATTTCACGATCGGGTTTCCAAAGTCTTAAAGCCTTAAAATAATAAAGCACTATGTTTATGTCATAGAAATAAAGGTTCGACCCTGCAAGACTGCCACGTATCATATCGGGGTTTCCATATCAGCGTTTTCATTTTGATGACCGTGTCTGATCCTCTGATCTCCAATATACTACCCGCCTCTTATATCACAATTGTCATATCGGGGTTTTCTAATCGGCGGTTATCCTTTCAGATCCCTGATATGAAAACACCGATGTGAAACCTCTGGTAATTCTTATCGCCTGTAATTCTAAGCTTCTATGCGCTATAAGCTTGTCGAAGGTAAACGATATCGCAATTTTTAATGGTGCAACAAATAATTTCGCCGATAAAGTTCTCTGATATGCTGACATGTAATGTGCCCCATGTGAATTCACGTTTTATTAATAAATGGCCAAATGTGGAGAATTAATTGTTTACGATATAATAAATGCCTTCATATTTCCTAAGATTTCGCTCATAAAAGTCTTGGATTATGGTGTAATCGGTTATTTTCTCTAAGTTATTCACTCTGAAGTTAGTTGCTCCTCACTCTTGTGTTTCTCTTGACAAGCCAGTCCCGATAAACATAATTCAACAGAAATGTCTCGGTTGACCAAACCCATGAAGAAACGTGTTGTTCAACAACAATCAATCATTCCTCCCCCTAAGGTCGCGAAATTTCCTGCATTATTTACCGATACCACATGTACCCTGAATGTCGAAACCTCTACCTGGGAGGCCATGTATCAACTTTTTGAAGATGAAGACTCGAGGGTCACAAAAAGAGTAGCCACAATCAAAGATTCATACCCAGTTTCTGATACTACATATAGTGATTTGGCCAATTCATTCCTCCACAGAGATGCTGCTCAGCCGAACATCCTACCTTACATGGATATGATCAAATGGGTCATCGACCATCTAAACATTGTAGACATAGAATTTATGACCAAGAGGAGCATGGTAATCAACTTTTTCACCAGTAAAGATTCGACTCAGATGTACCAGTTGTCGTCACCTCAGAAGAAATATGATAAGGACTTCATTGAGAAATTCATGAAGGAAAATCAAGATGAATCTGAATTCATCAAAGGATGGAGAAGAGATGTTATCAAGCACAAGCGAGAGGATAAGGGTATGTACTCTATAGCTTCCCTTGTCCTTCCCTATTGTTATGCTGCCACCATGATATGTATATTATTTGGTTATGCCAATACCCAAAAGTTTTCATACCAATGGGTACCCCTGATTGATGCCGGCTCCGATAGCTATGTTATGGATTGGGTGAAAATTCTATCTTATAATTAAGTATCCAAATCCTAGATTATAGGAAAAAATGCAGTTTTTCTAAAAACATTGTTCCCCTATTTTACATGAGTGCCTATCTAATGGATGTTTTTTGCTCCACTTTTGATTTCCCATCCATGGGATGGAAATGGACCATACAGGACCCTATGGATATCCACATCTATCATAGTATTCTCTGGGAGTCATAATATCAAACCCATTTCTATAAAATTTTCCATGGAGTTGTGCTTCCGATCCACCAATTTGTCTTTAATGAAAAATTCCCTAGAGTCTCACCTAAAGGTAACAATCGCCTCTTATCAGTTGGTAGATGGTTTGGAGAAGAGTCCTTTACCTATGTTCAGGATTTTGGTAGCCTTGCACACCCACATGTGTTACCCCTATGTATTCCCAACAAGCTCCTAGCCTAGGAAATAGCCTATGAGACTGTGGGAAATGGCCTATCTAAGGTCATGAAAGATTAAAAAAAAAAAAAAAAAAAAGA
>APFE031432721.1:0-44337 GCA_000404065.3 Pinus taeda | reverse complement strand
TGAGCATGTTTCTTCAAGTGGAACAACGATTAGTATTAGAAAATTTTAAATGTCTGCATGTTTCAGAGGATGAAGCCCTGAAATTGATGCAATGGAGCTATGATATCACAAAGCTCATGGTAACAAGGCACAAATAAGGACTGATCTATTGTGTGCTTGCAATTTGTTAATAAATATGATTTCAGGAGACTGCAAGTGAAAATACTACTTCGAATGGAGTAACATGGTCACATGATTGATGAGTTCCACTTGTGGTGAGTTTTACAGCCAAAACTTAAAAATTGGCTAGGGTATCAATGGAGAGTATTTGATGAGAGGATGGGTCAGAATAGCGGCAGCAATAAACAAAAAAATTTAATGAAGTCAAAATTATTGCATGTAAATGGGCATACTACTGTAAGACCTGGTAAGGCATGTGTACCCCTGGATAATCTCTGGTAAAGTCTGGGTTAGACCTAGGTGATAAGGGGGATGGAAGGTTAACAATACCCCAGGTAAAAAGAAATTTGAGGGGGGTAAGGGCTAGAGGGATTGTCTCACTTAGCACGTTTTGGCTCGATTTAGTCAAGGAACCCCAAGTCAAGTTTAAGGAGGGAATTGTTAGATAAACTTGACTCGAGATAGAGTCAAAGTTGACCAGAAAAAAATTCATGGTTTTGGGGCACATGGTATTGTGCACCCATAGTATTCTACCTGTGGTATTATATGTAATGGAGCTTATAAAAAGCTGGAAGGACTTCATTGTAATGCAGGCCTGGAGGTGAGCAGTGAAGGCTCAGTTGGTCGGATTGGCTAGGGTTTTGGCAAATGCTAATGAGATATCATTAGGTTGGGTTTTTCCCAGATAAACATGTGTGTTTATGTGATCATGGCCGTTGTTGATTATATTCATATTTTTTCCTTTGAGTAATTATTTATGTTATACAGTCAATTTCTTAACATAGGTTGGGTCTTGAGGAAAAAGCTAGTGAAGTGGCATGAAATATAGAGAAGGCTACAACAAATGCAAGTAAGGTGGCTAAAGGAAACACTCAAGGAAGTTGATTTAGAAATGGAAGAATCCATTTGTGAACCAGAACAAGGAGAATTTCTGGGAGAAAGTGAAGATGAAGACTTGAAGACTAAAGCTTCAAGTGAGGCCAAAGGGTCGCATGGGTTTAAATCTGACAATTTGTGTATGTTTATGGGTAAAACATCCAAGGAAGGAAAATTTGCTGGTATTGAGATAAAAGAAGAAGAAGAAGAAGACCAGTAGAATCTAAATTATGTTTTGGAAGAGGATAAGATGGATAGGTCTCATATGTAGTTGGGGAAGGATGTCAAGAAACCAAGTGAAGAACTTGAAGAGATTGAAGAGGAGACTATCAAAGAATTTCTGAATCATATGAAGGATTTAGAACAACAAGGAGATATGATGGCTGAACCATCAAGTGAGACCACAGGGTCTTATGTTTTTAAAACTAATAGCTTGTATATGATGGCAGGTATTCCAGGAGAGAAGAAGCCTTTTGAAGATATCTTTAGAGGTGATGAATATCTAGAAGCAAAAGGTGACCGAGAAAACTTTTTAGAAGAGAAGGAATTTGACTTCATACAAAAGAAAATGTCTATGGTTGAGTCTATAGAATCTGTTATGGAGATGAAGAATTAGGATCTTATTCTGATGAAGAATGAAGGAATATTGTCTCAGAAAGGTAATCAAATGAGTTTGATTGATGCTATTGATAAAAATAAAATGCAGGAGAATGATAATGCTGATGATGGGACAAGGATAGTTCTTGGAGAAGGTAAATAGCAAAAGACTGAAGGTAAGCTTGGAGAAGAGACTATGTTAGCTAAAAACATAGTAAAGGATCATCAGTTCACCATGATGATAGGGACAATGGAAATAACAATGGAAGCTATTGAGACAGTCAAGGGAAAATAAGGACATCTACTAAAAGATGTTAAGAAGGAAGAAGTTTATGCAAAAGACATAGTAGAGGGAGAAAGAACATTAGTAAAAGAGTGTTTTGCAGAGGATGAGCAATCTATTGAAACTGTCAAAAGTATGGAGAAGTATCTTTTAGAAGATAAAAACTTTGAAGTAAAGGAGGATGAAAAATGTCTTGTAATGAGAGTAACAATGATTTATTGCAACAGAAGGAACTTAACAATGCATGGATGTGTGAATATGTGACAACACAGAAACAAGTTCTTGTGGAAGAAGAATATAAAGTTCAGTTTGAAGAGCTGATATGTGAGGCAACAGTTGAGACTGTTGAACCTTATGATTTCCAAACTAATAATTTGTGTATAAATGTAGGAAACATAAGTAGTGATGAAACACTTGCAAAGTATCACAAAGAAATTGCATTGTCGGAATATTTGCTGAAAAATTTGGAGTATGATAGTATGATTGCAAAAGAAGAAGTTCACTATGGTGGACAAGGGCAAGAAGACATCATTAGGATAGATGGTGTGGAAGAGAGACTAATTGGTAGTCTCATGAATTCTTTTGAGAATTCGGAACAACATACTGATGTGCTGACAGAGGAGAAACAAACAGTGCAACAAACTAAATTGCTGTCAAAGGAAAAAAAGGCACAACAACCTTGTGTTTTTTATTTTAACAAGTGTGTTGTTAATGTAGGTTTTCTTGCAATTGCTGGAGGATAATTGGCACAAGTGAACAGCCAAATAAAGCTGAAATAAGAAGAGTCTATGGAAGGATTTAATCCATGGAACATAAAAGTTAATTTTTGTAGAAAGTGTTGAACAATCACGATTCTATCATGAAAGAGGCTAAGGATGATAGGGAGGTAGCAAACAAAGTTAAAGTCAGCATAGGAGTCACAGCAAGAGTTGAAGCAAGAGAAAGCAAACCAAAAGTTGGAGAAAGAAAAATAAAAGTCAGCAAAGTAACCAAGGCAAAAGTTGAAGTAAAGAAAACCAGTAGCAGATTGAAGAACTAGCAGATAACAACAACCTGAAACAAAAAGGAGGCAGAAATACAAAGTAGAAAATGGACCAGTCCAAAGATGTACTAGAAACAGAAATTGAAGAAGACACCTAACCCCAAAAAGATCCAGAAAGACAAATACAACAAAGGAATCCAGAAAAACAAATACTAGAAGACACATGGATCTAACCCCCCTAATCAAACAAAGGAATCCAAAGCATACGTGGACCATTGAGCTAATCAAGGGGACTTTCCGTTTAAAATAGAGCTTAAATGATGGAATGGATAAGTCTCTAGATGACTTAATTAAATGTAATATTCCATGTGTATACGTATAACAAGTTTAAGGGTTTGTTGAGGAAATCAATGAGAGGATTGATCAGATCCTTCATAGTGATCTGATATAATATTCTTCTAATGATGAACTTGTGTGTTCTATAAATATATGTAAGCCTACGGGTAGTAAAAAAAAGAAAGAAGAGAAGGCCACATTAGTGTAGAATATGCCTGTGTGAGAAAGAGGTCTCGTTCTGTAATCATTGTTGATGTTTTTTAATATAATCAATCCAATTTCAAGTGGGAATGCATGTTTTGAGTATTGATTTGTATTTGAACTTGTAGGCTCTGTAACAGGGGTTGCAGACAGAGTTCTATAGAGCATGCAAAGAGAGGAAATGATACAGAGATTTTCAATAGATCTTTGAATCCATTCGAATGATCAAGAGGACGGTGATCAACAAACATGCAAAGTTAAGCTAGGAGGGAGAGAGCAAAGCAAAATAGCAGAGGACGGAACCTTCAGAATAACCAAACCACAAAAATATAGTTAAAGAAATCACAGGAGAATTAAGTAAAAGGGAAGAACAAAGAATAGAAGTTTTGGCGCTCAACAGTTGTTGGATCTCAAAGATCAACGGTTGGTATTAAGTCGCATTGGCAGCTCCTATTATTATAGTCATGAGAATGGTCATTGAATTGTAGTGATAATGATGATCTAATTAAGTGTGGAACGTTGGATCGGAGTTAGAATCAACAATCTAGGATTAGTTGCTAATCACATTAGACACAGTTTAGATGCGAAAGAATAGTGCAAAGGAATGTTGATAGGCCAATCAGTGATGCGTCGATGGCCATTGGATCGGCAATTGAAATGAATGGTGAATATCAACTGATCGGAGATTGGAAGTCGGCAAAGGCAGAGGTTGCATCGGAGTAGAGGAGCATTAAAGTTTGGAAGGGAGCCAGACTCGACAATATTTATAGTCACAGGTCCAATGAATTTGAAATCCAAATAAAGGTTTTTGGAGTGCGGTTTTAATGAAATCCCATATACATATATAAACATTTTGATAGTTGAATATCGTAGTCAAAGGGAGGATATGACCATATATGTGGTGTGCCAGTTATAGGAGCAATTGTCGATAACAATTGAGGTACAGCCTCGGAATATGTGCCAAAGTTGTATGCAAAGCAGAAAAGGGTATGTTTGGGTAAGATTTCTCTATAAATGTATTTATAAGGGAATTGCATGAATGAAGGGTTTTATATTTTAAATATGCATTAACCAAAGGTTGAGAGGACTGGTTATATATATATATACAGGCTAAAGGCTTGAACTAAGGTTCTGAAGGGTTTTAATTCCCGATAGAAGTATTTAGAGGGAAAGCTTTAATCAAAGTCTTATACGAAGGCTTGACGATGAAAATAGTCCCAATAGGAGGTTTTAGGCAGGGTGATTGGTTTCGATACAGAGGAACTACATAAGAGGGCCTTAACCATTTTATATATGAAGATTTGACTCCATTGTAGAGTTAAATACTTGGGACAGTTGTGTTTATGAATATTGATGCATACTATGGGTATGTGTGGGGGTATCCCTGCACCAAGATCCTAGTTCAAACAATATTGCAAAACTTGACAACGAAGGAAAACTCTTATTGGAACCTGAAGCAGTCACAGAACCGAGAAATCGACAGCTACAAAATAGATCAATTTCAGAGTATCTCATCAAGTGGAAGAACTTACCGACTGAAGATTCCACATGGGAGGACAAGAATTTATACATAAGCATCAAGAACTAATCAAGCATTAAGGGCGACACTTTTTGAAGGAGAGGGGTATGTTAGGTCCCTATACTACTAGTGTAACCCCTTATTGTTATTAGCACAACCCCCTTATTATATTGTTGTGCCCATGTAGTCCCCATATTGTTACTATTGTGCCCTAAAGAAGCCCAATATTGTTATTATTGTGCCCTTACATTATTATTGTTATATCGGCTCTGATTATATTATGACCCCTTAGACTCCTATATATAGAAAGTAGGTCTTATTATTTGTATCATCTAAGAATTGTTCATTTATGTAATGTAAAGGAGCTTGCCCCCTCGAAGAGGCTAATTATAAGGCTTTGATCTATCTTTTCTATCTTTCTGTGAGCTGGTTTCATAACACGGAATGCCATATCAAAGTTTTTTGAATTTGTCTTGAAAGGAAATCTCCCATATGCATTACGTCCGATATACGGGAGACGAACATTTACGTGGAATGTGGGTGAAAATATATGTCAAATATTTTGGTTTTATGAACCAAATTTTGCATATTAAGGGGGCTTATATCAGAGATCCTTAATATTACAATAACCATGGATTATGTTATGTGTAATGTAAAGAATTACATTCACTTTATTAAATGGGTTCGAAACTTTGGATAAATTTTTTATTAAGCCTCTTCATAATATAGTTCAAACTTTGTTATTGGGGATTCTCAAAAGGATTCTTCTGATGTCAAAGCCTTGATGACTCAAAACTCTGATATTAGATTTGATATAAGCATTATTTTCAATAGTTCTTTCTCCTCTTTTATTAATAAGCCAATTCATAATATAAAAGCCACTTTCTATTGGTCTCGGGGGTTGTGTAATGAATTAAAAAGATATTTAAAAAATAAAATTAAAAACGTTTACAAAGAGATATAACTTATAAAACAAAAAGGAAATATACATTTTAATAGGCCAAGGTAGTGAAAAATATCCAATATTCAATTAGGCACGATTTACAAACCAAAATACCAAATGAGATCAAACGAGTTTCAATAGAAAGACAAAAAAATATCAAACTCATTGAAACAATCCAAACTCAGAAAATCAGAAAGCGACATGACCAAGATTCAATCGGAGGGTCCCCATAATAAGAATTAAGTGAATAATGTGGGGGTTGTGTTTTTACCACAACAATGGCGACACACTGGGAAGAAGCAGTTATCTCTACTTTATTATTAATGAAATCCTAAAATGAAATGGAACAAGGCATAGTAAAATCAAAATTCTAAGATTTGGACTCTATGAAATCCCTCAAAACATAGTTTAATGATTTTGAACATCCCTTATAGAAGTCATAAGATTAATATCATGTTTACAATAACCATTAATTAAAGACACCATAAATTAAAGGACAAAATTTTAGCATTGTGTTTAGTAAGAAAGATGAACTCTCATTATCACAAGTAGAGCCACTGCTACTAGAAGACATCCATAGCCTTGACAGAGTTTTCTTTTTAACTCAAAAGAATGTCAATATCCCATCTATTATTTAGTATTTCAGGGAAAACATATTTCATTAATAACTTTGAAAACTATTGTCATGGTATGGTAACCAGATATGACAATGCCATTCACAAGTGTTGATAGTCATGAACAAGTCAGCTCGTGATGAGACTTCTTGTCTTACATCGAAGTGTTCTGAGCCATTATTCTAGCTTGGTGACCAGATACAATAATTTCATAACAATAAAATCCCATGATGATGGTAGGCCGGCTCAATTCAGAGACCCCCTATCTTTTAGGTTTTCCACGCAACTTTTAATTTATACTCTGATAATTTGTTTAACTGATCCAAAATGGATTTTGGATAGACTCCTAAGTCTATGTGTTCCTCACTGAGGAAAAATTAAAGTCCAAGGAAGTTCCTGGAACTAGCCCAATTGTAGAGATCGTCTCATTCTGAATCTATTGCAACTTGAATGGGAAAAAACTAACTTAGGATGCAAAAGTTATCATAAAATGAAGTTGCCTTTATCCTTTGGAAAAAGGGACAAAATCTCCTAAAAAGGGATCCCAAACACCATCTAAGTCTTCTAAATCTCCTAAAAGATCAAAACTATCACATAAGGGGAACCTTTTAAAAAAGGCAGATTACACTATCGAGAGGCAAAAACACAAAGAAATGACCAAAAACAAACCTATCGGAGGCTTAAATCAACAATGCACACGAGCCATCACATCTGGCCAATCAACAGTCTAGATCTGATTGGAAAATCGCAATCGGCAGTGGCAGGTGGAGGATATCAAAACAGGTTATATGATTATTGCGGTCATGATATCACAATCGACGATTACAATGGAGTGATATCGCAACCGATGATTACAATGGAGTACACATTAAATGCCATGGGGTATGTGCAATATGTGATTGTGACAAGTCACATCGCAATATCACATCGGAGCTATGCAATAGTGTGGGGCTATGTATATGTATATATGTGATGTGATAGCCAGACCCGATAGGGCCATAGGCGGTAATTGATATATTTTGAAGTCCATCAAAAGGCAATTTTATGTGTAATTTCACATATTTCGTTTGATAAACGAAAAGCAAAGGAATTCACCGATGCGATGAATCCAGACCTGAAGTGGTTCCTAAATGCAAACGAATAATATTTCAAATCAGCCATAAGGCCATTTTGCGGGATTTTCAGTGTTTTAATGTATTTTTGAAATACAAAGGGGAAGCCATGGAATGGGCATTGCGACATGCAATAAGCGATTTCAGGCAGACCCAATAGGGATATAGTGCTCATTTATGAAGAGTTGAAGTCCGATGAACAATGCTTTCTGCAGATTTTTCCCATGTTTAGTGTATTTTCCTGTGTAAGCCAAGAATGCCAAAATTTTGGGATTTCAAAGGCCGATGATTTCATTTCGTTATAGTACAAATGACCACCATCCAAGAGTTTGTTTAGCAATGATTGCTAATGCTTAGAGAGGGGATTTGAGCAAACCAAAGGAAGAAGCTAGAGAGCCCAAGAAGGAAAATGAATCCACAATGCCGATTTGGCTTAAAATTCCATAGAGTGACAGAGACAAGGGTTGTTGAAGTTTGTTGAAGTTTTTTGAAGGGTGTTGGGGGTTTGTTGCTGAAAGTGAAGGCAAAGTAAGAAGCTAAGGTGAAAGAGGTACCGCAGAAGTGAAAAGAACAACCACGGGAGTCACCTAGAAGTCAAGTGAAAAGCCCAGAGAGCTGTAAACTGATAGAGAGCAAAAAAATACAGAGCCAAGAGCCAAAAGCCAGAGCCAGAGATGAAGAACCAGAGTCAGAGCCAAGAGCCAGAACTAAGATCCAAGAGCTAGGGCCAAGAACTAAAGCTTCAAAAGCCAGGGGATAACATGGTGTCTAAACCCACTATTTCTATGGAAAATAGCAGGAGTTTAGTCAAGAGCTTGTAAAAAGGGACTTATACCATAATCCCAAAGAGCCTAATCAAGTTGACTAGAGCTCAAGGAGATGTAGCCCGAGAGTTTAAAGTGAACTCCTCATTAAATGGATGTGTTTTTTGTTGCTTTTATTGCTTCATTGCATCTGCTATTTTAATTGCTGCTATTTTTCTTTATATCAGTCTAAGCAAATCAACTTACAGCACCTGAACAGTTTAAAGCAAACATACACATACACGTATCTTTTCAAGCACATATTTAATTCCGCATTGGTTAATCATAAAGACTAGGGAATAATTAACCTTTGGAAGTGGGAGAGGTTCTTGTAAGCTAGACAAGAAGACTAAATGCCCCATTTTCAGACGAGGTGGTATCAGAGCCTAAGTTTGGTTAAAACCACTATCAAAGAAGGTTATATCAGAATAATTGATTGACAAAACAAAAACTGCTTGTCTGAAAGGTGTTTGAAAAACAAGAGGTTGGATGTATGCTTGTTTTACAGGTTGACTATTTTCTGAGTTTGCAAAGGTGAAGGGAAAGCTACTGATAGCTCAGTCTAGGAAGGACAAGAAGGAATAAGGGTTGAAGGAATTCTTGTATCCCAAAGGACCTCAAGGAAATATTTGGAGCACAAGAGGTTTGTTGCAAAAGGTTGCTGAAATAAGCTCTTTATTAATCTTGTTTGAAGTTATTTGTTCATTGGCATAATGACAACTTCTACAAGAGTATCCTTGAATTCCTCTTGCATCACAAGACTCTTTGATGAAAACATAAAGAAAGACTTGTTCATTATCATGGGCAAGGTGAGAGAAATGTATGAGGATGGATGGAAGAACAACATACTTAGAGAGCAGTTGAATTCCATGAAGGAAGAGAAGCAGTTTCTTTTTGACAGACTGTAGGAAATGGAGAGACAACTTCATATTCCAAATATGAACCTGAAGAGGATGCATGAGTTGGAGTCACAACTCTTTGCTGCCCAAGAACCCTTGGTCAAGTATCATCATGAAAAATAGGTAAGCCATTCCAGTTTATCTTCAAATTCTTCTAAGAATGCTTATATTAGTTCTTTTGAAAAACATACTAGAGGCATAGGCTCCAAGCTAATGTCCAAGATGGGCTATGAAGGAAATGGCTTGGGAAAGTATGCATAAGATATTGTTGAACCAATAATGGTTGAAGAAAGGCCTAAGTATTTGGGTATTGGCTATGGACAGTCTTATGGAGAGAGTTCCAAAGTTGCCATGAAGGCCATTGAAAGAGCTCCAAGAAGGGGTTGTACTGCAGAGTGTGAAGATTGTATCAGGAGGAATGGAATGGCTTGAAACATCACTTACAGGATGTAGGTGTTGAGAAGCACACACTTGAACCAAAGAGTTGTGGAAACACTAACAGCCTTGAAGAGATTAATGGTGTTCTAAAGGGAGCCACTTCTTCAATTGATTCACCTCCTCATGAAGGCAATAAAGGTGAAACAGAAAGGTATAAATCTAGTTATAAACATTTTCCTTTTGTTTATGGGGGATTACGCAGTGCATTATATTAGATATCATTTTGGGATTCAACTGCGTTAAGTAAGTCATTCAAACGTATGACCATTTCCATGAGAGGTGGTCGTAACTGACTAATTTCTCATGATTTTTGAATAGTTCACTTAGCACTCATTGCATCGGGTGATGCTCACAGGGGTGAAGAAGTGGGATTGAAACTAGTGAAATGTGGAGAACGAATCACATAGCATCAATCATCACTTCCGGGGCTTGCACCCGGTAACCAGGACTTCCCAGGAGGTCACCCATCCCAGAACTCCTCTGGCTCAAGCGCGCTTAACTGTGGAGTTTTTCCACAATCAAGCCCACTTAGCTTGCTACCCCATTTGCAAAACCTTAGCAAGTATTGTGCCTCATGAACCATTCAAGTAGAGATCCCTTGACTCTTTTTGAATTTAAGTATGGGGGTTTACGTAGTGCATTATATTAGATATCATTTTGGGATTCAACTGCGTTAAGTAAGTCATTCAAACGTATGACCATTTCCATGAGAGGTGGTCGTAACTGACTAATTTCTCATGATTTTTGAATAGTTCACTTAGCACTCATTGCATCGGGTGATGCTCACAGGGGTGAAGAAGTGGGATTGAAACTAGTGAAATGTGGAGAACGATTCACATAGCATCAATCATCACTTCCGGGGCTTGCACCCGGTAACCAGGACTTCCCAAAAGGTCACCCATCCCAGAACTCCTCTGGCTCAAGTGCGCTTTATGCAAAGCATGATAAATTTTCACATATGTATGCGAAAAGAATTGCATGTTCCTTTTATGGTTTGGATAACCATCATGTTTCTAGATGTTGGAAAATAATGGCCACATACAGGAAACTTTTGAAGGAAAAGAAGCAAGAAGCCAAAGGTCCATTGGACAAGGAAAATCATGCTGCCAAGAGGATGCATGTTTCTTGCACTTACTGCCATAAACAAGGACATATTGCTGCAAAATGTTGGACTTCGAATCCAGCAATGCTTCCACAAAAGCTGAAGAAAATGGAAGGAGAAGATGGCAAAAATGGAAAGGAAGATTCCATGGATGATGTGTCTCAGGATGATTCACATGTTGATGTTGATGTGAAAACAAAGGAAAGACCTTTGAACTAGATTTGTAAGAAATGGTTAGAGTTCTTTTCCAATTAAGGTTGCATGTCTATTGATCCATCTATTTTCATTTCTTGTTGATGAGATGCAAGTTGCAAGTTTCTACCAAGATGGTGAATGGAAAAAGGTTGAGTAGGAGACTCACTTTGTTGTTGCAACATTATATTTCATTTCAGCTTCGAAAGTACACTATGCTTAAGTGAAAGTTGAAGGATGAAATGCATGCATGAGCATGATGTGCATGAACACATGGATGTTGATATTTTCCCTGTATTTAAACATGTATATGTAATTGACTTGAAGGGTTGATTTCTTTGTTCTTAAACATGCATGTAATGCAATGTTGACTTGAAAAAAGTTTACTTGGTCTCCAAGATGGAGATAGAGATGAAATGTTCATCTGTTGAAAAGAGTCCTAATGGTCCTTCTCTAGATGCTTGACTTGAAGGGGCATTTGTTTTAAAGGCATGTTTTGTGGGATTATTGTCTAGTCCATCATTTGTACGCAAATATAAGACATGGAGGTGTTCACAAGCTATGAAATTTGTTTCTTTTGTTGAAATAGGAGCTTATGCCATCCAATTGTTGTCTTTATTTCTGTTGTTGTTAATAGTTGTTGTTGACAATGTTTCAAATAGGTATAAATGAAAGTTTTGTGGAGCAGATATACTTCACATTTCTTTGAGCCACCTTGGATCAATGATCAAGGTAGATGAGTTCAAACTACCTTCTATGACCATCTAAGCAGGAGTTCTGCAGGAAGGCAAAGAAGAAGGCAGCTCTTCTGAGGAAGACCAACACATCCAAGAAGGGAAGTGGTCAAAAACTTTGGTTCAGAGGCACTATGCAAGGCAAGTGTGGGGAGGCTAAAAGAAGAGGGTGAGTCACTCTCATTTACTATTCAAATTAGTATATTAGTCTTTTGGAGACCAAAATTTCTTTTAGTGGGAAGGCATGATCCAAAATGGATTTTGGATAGACTCCTAAGTCTAAATGTTCCTCACTAAGGAAAAATGAAAGTCCAAGGAAGTTCCTAGAACTAGCCCCATTGCAGAGACCGTCTCATTCTGAATCTACTGCAACTTGAATGGGAAAAAATTGACTTAGGCTGCAGAAGTTATCATAAAATAAAGCTACCTTTATCCTTTGGAAAAAGGAGCAAAATCCCGTAAAAAGGGATCCCAAAAACCCTCTAAGTCTTCTAAATCTCCTAAAATATCAAAACTATTACATAAGGGAACCTTTTAAAAAAGGAAGATCACACTATCGGGGGGAAAAAACACAAAGAAACGACCAAAAACAGGCCTATCAGAGGCTTAAATCAACAATGTACAGGAGCCATTGGATCTGGCCAATCAATGGTCCAGATTCGATCGGTAAATCGCAAACGGAAGTGGTAGGTAGATGATATCTGAATAGGTTATATGATTATTGAGATCGCGATATCGCAATTGGCAATTACAGTGGAGCACACATTAAATGGCTTGGGGTATGTGCAATATGCCATTATGACAAGTCGCATTGCAATATCACATTAGAGCTATGCAATGGCACAAGGCTATGTATATGTATATATGATGCGATAGTCGAACCCAACAGGGCCATAGGCAGTAATTGATATATTTTGAAGTCCGTCAAAAGGCAGTTTTATGTGTAATTTTTCATATTTTGTTCGATAAATGAAAAGCAAAGGAATGCACTGATGTGATGATTTTGGACCCGAAGGGGTTCCTAAATGCAAATGAATAATATTTCAAATCTGCCATAAGGCCATTTTGTGGGATTTTCAACGTTTTAATGTATTTTTGAAATACAAAGGGGAAGCCATGGAATGGGCATTGTGACTTGCGATAAGTGATTTTAGGGAGACTCGATAGGGATATAGTGCACATTTATGAATATTTGAAGTCCGGTGAATAGTTTTCTCTACGGATTTTCCCCATGTTTAGTGTATTTTCCTGTGTAAGCTGAGAATGACAAAATTTGGGGATTTCAAAGGCCGATGGTTTCATTCCATTATAGTACAGATGGCCACCATCTAAGAGGGAATTTAGCAATGATTGCTAATGCTCAGAGAGGGGATTTGAGCAGATCAAAGAAGGAAACCAGAGAGACTGAGATGGAAAATGAATTGACAGCATCGATTTGGCTTAAAAGTCCACAAAACGAGAGAGACAAGGGTTGTTGAATTTTTTTGAAGTTTGTTGAACAGTGTGGGGGTTTGTTGCTGAAAGTGAAGCCAAAGTAGGAAGCTAAGGTGAAAGAGGTAGCGCAAAAGTGAAAAGAGTAGCTGAGGTAGTCACTTAGAAGTCAAGTGAAAAGCTCAGAGAGCTGTAAATTGATAGAGAGTAGGAAAAGCTAGAGTCAATGGCCAAAAGCCAGAGTCAGAGTTGAAGAGCTAGAGTCAGAGCCAAGAGCCAGAACCAAGGGCTAAGAGCCAGAGCCAAGAGCCAGAGCTTCAAAAGCTAGGGGATAAGATGGTGTCTGAACCCACTATTTCTGTGGAAAACAACAGGAGTTCAGCCAAGAGCTTGTAAAAAAGGACTTATACCATAATCCCAGAGAGCCTAGTTGAGTTGACTAGAGCTCCAAGAGATATAGCCCAAGAGTTTAGGGTGAACTCCTCATTAAGTTGTTGTGTTCTGTGTTGTTTTTATTGCTGCATTGCATCTGCTATTTTAATTGCTGCTATTTTTCTTTATACGAATCTAAGCAAATCAATTTATATCACCTAAACAGTTTAAAGAAAACATAAGCATACACCTATCCTTTCAAGCATACATTTAATTTCACATTGGTTAATCATAAAGACTTGGGAATAATTAAGCTTTGGAAGTGGGAGAGGTTCTTGTAAGCTAGATAAGAAGCCTAAGTGCCCCATTTTTAGATCAGGTGATATCGAAGCCTAATTTTGGTTAAGCCCACCATCAAAGAAGGCTATATCAGAATGCTTGATTGACAAAGCAAAGACTGCTTATCTGAAAGGTGTTTGAACAGCAAGAGGCTGACTATATGCTTGTTGTATAGGCTGACTATTTTTTGAGTTTCTAGAGGTGAAGGGAAAGCTATTGATAGCTCAGTCCAGGAAGAACAAGAAGGAAGAAGGGCTGAAGGCATTCTTCTATCCCAAAGGACCTCAAGGCAATCCTTGGAGCACAACAAGTTTGTTGCAAAAGGTTGCTAAAATAAGCTCTTTACTAATCTTGTTTGAAGTTCTTTGTTCATTGGCATAATGACAACTTCTACAAGAGTATCCTTGAATTCCTCTAGCATCACAAGACTCTTCGATGAAAACATAAATCAAGACTTGTTCATTATCACGGGCAAGGTAAGAGAAATTTATGAGGATGGGTGGAAGAGCAGCATACTTAGAGAGCAATTGAATTCCATGAAGGAAGAGAAGCAGTATGCATGAGTTGGAGTTGAAGCTCTTTGCTGCCCAAGAAGCCTTTGGTAAAGTATCAGCTTGAAGAAGAGGTAAACCATTCCAGTTTGTCTTCAAATTCTTTTAAGAATGCTTATATTAGTTCTTTTGAAAAACATACTGGAGGCATAGGCTCCAAGCTAATGTCGAAGATGGGGTATGAAGGAAAGCACTTGGGAAAGTATGCACAAGTTATTGTTGAACCAATAACGGTTGAAGAAAGGCCTAAGCATTTGGGTCTTGGCTATGGACAGTCTTATGGAGAGAGTTCGAAAGCTTCCATGAAGGCCATTAAAACAACTCCAAGAAGGGGTTGTACTGCAAAGTGTGAAGATCGTGTTCAGGAGGAATGCAATGGCTTGAAAAATCACTTACAAGATGCAAGTGTTCAGAAGCACACACTTGAACCAGAAAGTTGTGGAAACCCTAACAACCTTGAAGAGATTGATGGTGTTCCAAAGGGAGCCCCTTCTTCAATTGATTCACCTCCTCATGAAGGCAATAAAGGTGAAAGAGAAAGGTGTAAATCTGGTTCTAAACATTTTCCTTTTGATTGTGCAAGCATGATAAATTTTCACATATGTATGGGAAAATAATTGCATGTTCCTTTTGTGGTTTGGATAACCATCATGTTTCTAGATGTTGGAAAAGAATGACCACATACAGGAAAGTTTTGAATGAAAAGAAGAAAGAAACCAAAGGTCCATTGGACAAGGAAAATCATGTTGCCAAGAGGATGCACATGTGTTGCCCTTACTACCATAAGCAAAGACATCTTGCTACAAAATGTTGGACTTTGAATCCAACAATGCCTCCACAAAAGTTGAAGAAAGTGGAAAGAGAAGATGGCAAAAATGGAAAGGAAGATTCCATGGATGATGTGTGTCAGGATGATTCACATGTTGATGCTAATGTGCATACAAAGGAAAGACCTTTGAACTGGATTGGTATGAAATGGTTAGAGTTCTTTTCCAATTAAGGTTGCATGTCTATTGATGCATCTATTTTCATTTCTTGTTGATGAGATGCAAGTTGTAGGTTTCTACCAAGATGGTAAATGGAAAAAGATTGAGTAGGAGACTCACTTTGTTGCTACAACATTATATCTCATTTCAACTTCGAAAGTACACTGTGCTTAAGTGAAAGTTGAAGGATGAAATGCATGCATGAGCATGATGTGCATGAACACAAGAATGTTGATCTTTTCCTTGTATTTAAACATGTATATGTAATTGACTTTAAGGGTTGATTTCTTTGTTATTAAACATGCATGTAATGCAATGTTGACTTGAGAAAAGTTGACTTGGTCTCCAAGATGGAGATAGCGATGAAATGTTCATCTTTTGAAAAGAGTCCTAATGGTCCTTTTCTACATGCTTCACTTGAAGGGGCATTTTTTTTAAAGGCATGTTTTGTGGGATTGTTGTCTAGTCCATCATTTGTATGGAGATATAAGACATGGAGGTGTTCACAAGCTGTGAAATTTGTTTCTTTTGTTGAAGCAGGAGTTTAGGCCATCCAGTTGTTGTCTTTATTTCTGTTGTTGTTAATAGTTGTTGTTGAGAGCTTTTCAAATAGGTACAAATGAATGTTTTGTGGAGAAGATATACTTCAGATTTGTTTGAGCCACCTTGGATCAATGATCAAGGCAGAGGAGTTCAAACGACCTTTTGTGACTATCTAAGTAAGAGTTCTATAGGAAGGCAAAGAAGAAGGCAACTCTTCCTAGGAATAATAGCCCATCTAAGAAGGGAAGTGGTCAGAAACTTTGGTTCAGAGGAACTATGCAAGGCAAGTGTGGGGAGGCTAAAAGAAGAGGGTGAGTCACTCTTATTTATTGTTCAGATCAGTATATCAGTCTTTTGGAGACCAAAATTTCTTTTGGTGGGAAGGTGTGATCCAAAATGGATTTTGGATAAACTCCTGAGTTTAAGTGTTCCTCACTGAGGAAAAATGAATGTCCAAGGAAGTTCCTAGAACTAGCCCCATTGCAGAGATCGTCTCATTCTGAATATACTACAACTTGAATGGGCAAAAACTGACTTAGGATGTAGAAGTTATCATAAAATGAAGCTGCCTTTATCCTTTGGAAAAAAGGGGAAAACGCCCTAAAAAGGGATCCCAAAAACCCTTTAAGTCTTCTTAATCTCCTAAAAGATCAAAACTATCACATAAGGGGAAACATTTAAAAAAGGAAAACTACACTATCAGGCGGTAAAAACACAAAGAAACGACAAAAAATAGGCCTATCGGACGCTTAAATCAACAATGCACAAGAGACATCGGATCCAGCCAATCAACACTCCAGATCTGATCAATGAATCGTAATCGATAGTGGCAGGTGGAGGATATTGGAACAGGTTATATGATTATTGCAATCATGATATCGCAATCGACGATTACAACAGAGCGATATTGTAATCGACGATTATAGTGGAGGGCACATTAAATAGCCCAGGGTATGTACGATATGTGATTGCGGCAAGTCGCATCAAAATATCACATCAGAGCTATGCAATGGTGCGGGGCTATGTATATGTATATATGCTATGCGATAGCCAGACCCGATTGGCCATAAGTGGTAATTGATATATTTTGAAGTCCATCAAAAGGCAGTTTTATGTGTAATTTCACATATTTCGTTTGATAAACGAAAAGTGAAGGAATGCACCGATGCAATGAATCCAGACCCGAAGGGGTTCCTAAATGCAAATGAATAATATTTCAAATCCCCCCATAAGGCCATTTTGCGAGATTTTCAGCGTTTTACTGTATTTTTTAAATACAAAAGGGAAGCCATGGAATGGGCATTGCGACTTGCGATAAGTGATTTCAAGCAGACCCGATAGGGATATAGTGCGCATTATGAAGATTTCAAGTCCGGTGAATAATGTTCTCTACGGATTTTTCCCGTGTTTAGTGTATTTTCCTTTGTGAGCCGAGAATGTCAAAATTTGGGGAATTCAAAGGCCGATGGTTGCATTCTATTACAGTACAGATGGCCACCATCCAAGAGGGCATTTAGCAATGATTGCTAATGCTCAAAGAGGGGATTTGAGTGGACCAAAGTAGGAAGCCAGAGAGCCCGAGAAGGAAAATGAACCAGTAGTGCTGATTTGGCTTAAAAAGCCACAGAACGACAGAGACAAGGGTTGTTGAAGTTTGTTGAAGCTTGTTGAAGGGTGTTGGGGGTTTGTTGTTGAAAGTCAAGCCAAAGCAGGAAGCTAAGGTGAAAGAGGTAGTGCAGAAGTGAAAAGAGCAGCCGAGGGAATCACTTAGAATTCAAGTGAAATGCCAAGAGAGTTGTAAACTGATAGAGAGCAGAAAAAGCCAGAGCAAAGAGCCAAAAGCTAGAGCCAGACCGGAAGAGCCAGAGTTAAAGTCAAGAATCAGAACCAAGAGCCAAGAGCCAGAGCCAAGAGCCAGAGTGAAGAGCCAGAGCTTCAAAATCCAGGGGATAACATGGTGTTTGAAACCACTATTTATATGGAAAACAACAAGAGTTGAGCCAAAAGGTTGTAAAAAATGACTTATACCATAATCCCAGAGAGCCTAGTTGAGTTGACTAGAGCTCAAGGAGATGTAGCCCAAGAGTTTATGGTGAACTCCTCATTAAATTGTTGTGTTCTGTGTTGTTTTTATTGCTGCATTACATCTGTTTTTTTAATTGCTGCTATTTTGCTTTATATCAGTCTAAGCAAATCAATTTAGAGAACCTGAACAATTTAAAGCAAACATAAGCATACACCTATCTTTTCAAGCACATATTTAATTCCGCATTGGTTAATCATAAAGAGTTGGGAATAATTAAGCTTTGGAAGTGGGAGAGGTTCTTGTAAGCTAGACAAGAATCCAAAGTGCCCCATTTTCAGATCACTAATAGATGGGGAGACAATTCCTCTCCTTAAGAGATGGGGGTGACATGGAAGAGTTATAAAATACTAAACCAATGTGTTTCTTTTGTAACCTTAATATATGTTTTAGGATATGGCTTATTGTAAAGTATTTTTATAATGTTTATTAAGGTAAGAGAGCATTCAAATACTACTAGAAGATAATGATGTTATAACTTCAATGTGAGCCTAGAAAATAGTAGTTTAATGATATTCCTTTTATTCTTCCTTTTACTAATGGATTCCATTATATAAGAGTAAAAATTTACCATATATGAAACCAAATATGGGTGGAAGGTGTACTCCAACTAAAATATTGGTAATATCACCTTGGAGAAAACCTTCCATGGAGAACTTTTGAAAAACATTTGGTGTTGCTTTTCACCTTGAAATTCCATACAGTTCAATGGATTGTCCAAAACACTTGATTTATTCTCTTGTGCTCTTGATTGACATGGTCTAGTATGCTATTTGAAAATCCAGACACCCCAATGTATAAGCGCATTTTGGGAAGTTTTTGAGTCCCATGTCCCACATTAAGAGGCATATAATGTTAAGCTTTGAGTTAGGTTTTTAATGCTTTGGATGTATTAAGGCATATAATGTTAAGCTTTGAGGTGGGTATTTTATGGTTTGGTTGTATTGTTGACCTTTGGTACTTATGAGATATTGATCTTTCAATGGCTTCCAGTTCCTCAGAAGACATAGCTTTGTTTATGTTGCAGAGGATATTGTTTAGAGTAGACCCTTTTCCTAGAATATTTCCACCAAAAGACAATGATATGGAATATATTGATGTGAAACCATTACCTACACAAAAACTACTTATGGATTAGTTCTCTAAATTTCTTATATATGAAGATTTTAAATTTACCAAATGTTGTGTTAAAATTTCCTTAATGTAATAATATTTCAACTATATATAGCTATTAGGTGTTTTTAAGGCAAGACCATGCCATACTTTGCATTTTTGAAACCTATTCAAGAATTGGTGAATGAAGATTGCTAGATACAGGTCAAAGGAATGGAGTTGTGGCTCTGGTTGTTACATGAAGTGATGGGAATTCTTTCATAAAGATATTTGAAGTTTGTACCACATTCATGGATTCCAAGCATATGTAGAATGTGAAAAGAAATGGATCTTAGTTTCAAGCAACCTGTTGACATTTTTTTATGTGTTTCAGCTGGAAATGAAAATTAAATTGTTTTATGGAATTTTATTTAAGTATTGGTTTTACTTACTTCCATATTCTCCACTTCTCCTATCGATGTTCCTTTTCACCACTCGGTGAAAATACAACTCATTCAAGGAGATTTCCTTTACTTCTAAGTTGTTGTTATCATCCCGCTTATTCTCTTTCAAGATATGTTTATTCAAAGTTACATGTTTTAAAGTGAGATTTGATAAAGGGAATAACATTCATGTTAAATTCTCATATGAAAACTTCAAATCACAACTCGCCTTTTAGTTAGAGAATTTATGTAAATAAAAGTCTTGAGTAAAAAAATCACCACAAGAGACAACATTTGATATGCTTGACACAATGCAAAGAACTTAACAAGATCTTTATTTCTTATATCAAGATATCGCTTTTATCTTGTTTCACTCGAGTGTTGCTTATTTCATGTTTTTCTTGCAATAGGTTTTCTTCTTTTTTAATTCCATTTTTATTTGGATTTCTTTTCTCTTGTCTCTTGGTTGGATTTGTTTCCACAATATTTATTAGTCCCATTTGCAATCCCATTGTGTGAAAATTTTACCTTTGTTTCAGATTAATCTTGGTGATATTACCAACCTTTTATTTGGAGGGACTTTTTAACCACCCTTCATCTGACACATGGGAAATTTTTACTCTTAGTTAATAAACTTCATTGGTAAAAGTAAGGATATCAAGTTAACTATCAAATTGATATCTTTCAGATTCATATTTGAAATTCTTATTATATTGTTTTTCTTTATCATTTTGATAATCTCACTTTATAAGATAAGAGATAAGTATGTATTTTCAAAAACTTATATTATAAACATCTCTTCCTAAAGAAACAAAAAGAAGCAAACAAGTTTAGTATTTTTATAATTTTTCTAAGTCATCCCAAACTCTTAAGGAGAAGATTTTTCTCCCCATTTATGATAAAAGTATGAGAGTGCAAATTTAAAGTTGTGTAAAATACCTAAAAGATAGGGGGTCTTAGTAATGAGACAACCTACCATGATCATGGGTCTTGATGGTTATGACATTATCGTATTTTTTTACCAAACTAGGATAATGGCTTATCACAATTTGTTGTAAGATGAGAGGTCTCATCACAAGACAACTTGTTCATGACTATTAATGCTTGTGAATAGCATTGTCAATATCTGATTACCAAGCTTAGATAGTCATTTTCAGAGTTATTAATGAATTATGTCTCCTCTAAAATATGCAAACATATATAGGATACTGATTTTTTTTTTTTTTGGGCTAAGAGGTAACCCTCTCGAGGCTATCAATGTCTACTGGCAGTAATGGCTCTACCTATGACAATGAGAGTTCATATTTCCTATTAAACACAATGATAAGCTTTTGTTCTTTAAGTTTAAGTTGTTATCAATTAAATAATTATTATCAAACATTACTCTTATAATCAATTTTGGAGATATATAAAATGATAAAACTATGTTATTCGCTATTGAAATTATTATTATTTTGTTTTTCTTTAACATTTTGATAATATCACTTTATAACATAAGAGGTAATTATGTTTTTGCTAGAAATTATATTATAAACATCTCTTCCTAAACAAACAAAAAGCAACAAACAAGTTTAGTATTTCTATAAATCTTTTAAGTCATCCCAATCTCTTAAGGAGAAGATTTATCTCCCCCTTCATGATAAAAGTATGAGAGTGAAAAATTAGAGATGTGTGAAATACCTTAAAGATAGGGGGTCTGAGTAATGAGCCAGCCTACCATGATCATGGTTCTTGATGGTTATGGCATTTTCGTATTTGGTCACTAAACCAGGATAATAGCTTATCACAATTTGTTGCAAGATGAGAGGTCTCATCACAAGTCGACTTGTTCATGGATATTAACGCTTGTGAATGGCATTATCAATATCTGGTTACCAAGTGAGGACAATGTGTTTCAGAGTTATTAATGAATTATGTCTCCTTTGAAATATTTCAACATATAAGGGATAATGAAATTTCTTTTGGGTTAAGAGGTAACCTTGTCGAGGTTATGAAATCCTGTTGGTAGGAGTGGCTCTACCTATGACAATGGGAGTTCATCTTTCTTACTAAAAACAATGATAAGCTTTTGTTTTTTAAGTTTAAGCTGGTATTAATTAAATAATTGTTGTCAAACATGACTCTTACAATCAATTTTGGAGATATACAAAATGATAAAATTTTGTTATTCTTTGTTGGCATTTCATTGAAAATTTGAATCCTAGAACTTTGATTGATTTAACCCTATTAATTTTTCTTAGAGTTTCATCATTTTTCAAGAGATAAATGTTTCTTCCTAGTGTGTGGCTATTGTTGTGGTAAAAACACAACCTTCCCCCCATTATTCACTTAATTTTCATTATGGGGACCCTTTAGTTGAATGGTTGGTCACATTAGTATTTCATTTTGAGAATTTGGATTGCTTCAATGAGTTTGATATGTTCTTATCTTCTTATGATAGCTCATTTGATCTCATTTGGAATTTTGGTTTGCAAATAGCCCCTAATTAAATTGTATATTTTTCACTACCTTGGCCTTGTAGGATGTATAGTGTTGTCACTTACTACAAAATGTGTATTTAGTTGTTCAAAGTGAAAAAGAGAAAAGGAGTTTGCAGTCATCTTCCAAGCCACAAAAGTACTCAAAAGCCTACATCGGACCCTCTGCATTGGAAATTCCTCTAGAGAATCTTTCCAATCATATGTAGAAGTTCAAAAATGGACTCTTGGATCAAAAGATATGGTCTTCTGAAGTTTCAAGGATTTAAGGCTTAGGAAAGAAGCAATATTGAAGATCTGATATCAAAGATCGCATATCGGAGGTCCGACGACATTGGAGATCGGTCATTTCACATCAGAGCAGCATGTCATATCAGTGCATCACATATCAAAGGTCTGATATATCAGACATAGCAGATCGGTATTCACAACGTTGGAGCTTGGAGGAGATCGCATGTCAGAGCGTCAACACATCGGAAGGTCGGCGATCAGAGAATCACAACTTCTTAAGTGTAAACCTTTTAAAATTTGCGATATCATAAAATTTCTGATTGCATTTAAAACTGTCGGGAAACGCCGATAAAGGTTTACAAAGGATTTCATTGCGAAACCAAAGGTGGACCAACCCTTTTCTCTCTCCTCTAATAGAACGTGTGGCGGCATCTAATGGTTTTGATAAGCTACACATGGCAGCATATGATTGGCTTTGATAAAGACACATGGCAGCATATGATTGGTTCCGATAAAGCTACAGTGGCATCTAATGTCAACATGACGTGGCAAGACATGTGGCAGGAATTTTTGGCGTTTTGAGGGACCTATGGGGGTAAATCAAGGTGACACGTGTCACCACTCAAGAAGTGCCACATGGAATGATGACGTCATGTCGAAGGTCGTGTATCAAAGAATTTGAAATATTGAAACTCCCATGTTATTTCCCCGATTGGAAACCTCCGATACAAGGGGTTCCAATATTGGGCTAGCACATAGTGGCTAGAAGAACTTAAAGGACCATTGGTGTAAAGCACTTTACAAAGGAAGCCCCTGGGCAGGAACAAAATGTCGTAGTGCGTTAAGGCCAAGCCTTCAGTCATGACCCTTAGTCCTATGATGAAGATATGCAGAAAGGGGCTAAACAAAATGGGTCAAACAATATCGAAACTTCTTGTTTTGTAATGTCTTTAAGAGTAAAAGTTTCGATGAGGAAAAACTTTGATATAACATCACGTTTATATTACATGACATATAACACTTCGATAGTGAAATGCATGGAGTTATGTGTTGGATGAGTCAGCAACTGTGAGTTCACGACACCACCAAGGCCACCATAGTCGATCACTCCCGGCTCTAGAAAGTGGGAAGTTCAAGCGGTGAAGGAAGAAAGTGACCGGCGAACTGACAGAACATCATGGCATAGAAGTGGCCTGATCAGAGGCCATCTTAGGAACGAGAGGGAGATGAGAAATGCGGGGAGGAGCTAAGCGCAGAAGGGCTAGAAGAGTTAAGAGATGGATGAGTCGGCAATTATAACCACCCTCGATAAATTGTGTCAATAACCATCGTCGAATTGGCATATTCTTTCTAGACCGACGAATCTGCTACAATGTCACGGGGATGAATCTCATAATAAAAAACTTATCAACTTAACAAAAAAATAATATTATTTCATATCTTTAAAATAAAATAATATTCAACTTATTAGAATTATATTAATCTATATCTTACCATTTTTTAAAATTGTTGATATTTATTTATAAAAATGTTAAAATTGTAAATATTTATATATAAAATTTTTAAAAACTACCAAATTTAAAATTATTTTGAAAATAAAAAAAAAAATAAATAAATAAAATTAAAAATAATTAACATAATATAATTAATTAATTAAAGTTCTTCCCATGAAAATGAATGTTAAAATTCTAATGTATAGTGAAATACAACCATCAATAAACATCCTGCACGAAATTATAATTAAATTATTATTTTTGAACTTATGATTGACGGTAATCGCGAGACGTCAGCATTACACGCTTTACCTCAGTGTTTATCGACTCCTGAAGTTAATTTTGTTTAACGAATACCCATGGAGGTTAGCATTACGCCCTTTACGTCACTATTTACTCTCTCTCTCTCATCAACGTGATTGTGGTTTCCAGGTTTCAATATGTGAATATCCTGTCGAGTCTAGAACTTGTGTTGTATATTTGAAATGTCCCGACATATACATTTTTAGTGGACATCATAGTGGAGAATCTAGCTACTGCACGCCCTCAATAACCGGCGCTTGCACCAACTTCTAATTTCTCCGTGATCAATTCGAGTGCGTGACCACCCGTGACAAAGACGATGCGATAGAGCGGACAATACTCCAAAAGTGGAGGTATGCGTTGACAAGATTTTGGGAAACACTTTCCAAATGTTATTGAATGTGCTCCCATCACCCACACTTAAGATGAATGATTTCGTGGATAATGGAATATAATTCCTACTTTGTTGCAAATCAGTCTTTACCTGTCCATTGAGTTATCCACCTTCAAGAGTAAGGTAGCCAATCATGTGAATACCTACTGCACTTTAACATTATGGGAGTCGCCACAATGATGTATGATGACACTCCCCCACTACACCTTTCCTATGAGGGCAATGATTGTGCACTGACATCAACGTTGCACACTCTAGAACCTAGCCAGTTCACACCCCTGGGCATTGATATCCGCTGCTTGCCACAAGTTCTGATTTTTCTCCGACCGAACCGAGTGTGTCACAACCCATGACAGATATGGTGGGGCATAGCGAGCAACCATCTATAATTGGAGGTAATGGTTGATAGGGTTTTGGAAATGCAGCTTATCATAATTTAGTTGTCAAATTAGCAACCCATGATAGACATGGTGGGGTATAGTGGGCAACAATCTTAATTGGAGGTAATGGTTGACTAACCATCTATAATTGGAGGTAATGGTTGATAGGTTTTTGGAAACACAACATATCATAACTCAATGGTCTCAGTGGTCAAATCAGTAGTGAGGACAATCATCACTGGTTACTATCAGCGAACCTATTGGTAGTCAATAAGGGGGCATGCTTTCTTACTCCTACTAGATGCCTCTAGGTCTTGAGTCTTTAACTTGTTTCCTTATGTTTGAAGAAGACTAGCGCTTAGCCAAGAAAAAACAATTTTAAGGCATTCCTGAGGCAAAAACTTTTCATAGAATGTAATATGAATTTATAGAATAAATTAGGATTTTTAATTTTAATTAATAAATATTAGATTATAAATAAAATTAAAAGAAAATAAATTAAAATTATTAACAAGCTTATAAAATTAAATTAAATTAAATAATACAAGATAAAAAAGTGTAGAGGGTGACATGGTGTATTCTTAAAGTATGTTTCTTGTCTAAAAGTTATTTATTTAAATGGAATCAAGGGCTATATAATAGCTAGTCCCTATTGCTTAGCTTAAATATCGCTTAATTAAACTATAAAACAATAAAGACATGCAAATTTCATCACAAAAATCATAATAAATAATAATAATAATAATTGAATTCTCAATATTAAACTATGGATAACCCATAATATTTTTTTGTCAAAGGCAAATTAATATGCAATCAAAGCAAAATTGAATGTCTAATACCATCCTTTTGGCAGGGATAATAACTAATAAAATATTGCATTGTTGAATGTCATTATCAAAAATTAAGAAGTTGTCTACAAATGCCGCAAACTTGACTGGAGGGCCAAAAATTGCTGTTCTAAAAAAATTGATTCTAGGAGAGTTTGAATCCTATTTTTCATGTTGGAAATGGATTGAACACAATTTAAAACTCTTCAGGCACCCAACATCTTGAAACTTGACAACTGTAACCCAGATTTCTCAAAATTTATGTCGGATTTTTATCAAAATCTTTCTAGAATTTTCATTGTTTAACAGTGACATTTGATTACCTAATATTGTTCATATTAACATATTTTTTAATGTATTTTTTAATTAATAGATATATACAAATTTATTAAAATATATTCTTAATATAATAATAAGTCATCTTAAATTGAAAATATGGAGAAAAAATACAATTCATCAAAATAGAAACAACAAAAAAATAAATAATAAAAAATCAAAATGTTAAATAAAAATGAAATAAAACTAAAAACAAAAAATTAGTACCCAATAGAAATGGAAATTAATATTCAAACAATCACTTTAAAACTAAATAAATTTAAATAATATTAAAACATAACAAAAATTAAATTCACAATATTAAACTTTGGTTGAAAGACAATTTTTTTTTTTATAAAAACAAACAAATACACACTTAAAAAATAAAAAATAAAAGAAAATATAATAACTTTCACGTTAATCCAGTTATATATATACATAATGAATTTAATTAATATAAACTATATATAAAATAATAAAATTAAAATTAAAATTATAGAAAATAATTTAAATATAGTGATATAAATATTATAATGTTAAGGGGAAGAATACTTGAGTGCTTTATAAAAGAAAGTATGATTCTTCTTACTTTGAAGATTATCAGGTATATAACTTGAATTTAAGAAATAAAATTAAATAAATTAAATATAATTTTATTTTAAAATAATAAATATGTGCGTATAGAGAAAACAGAATATTTATAAAATAAAATTATACATGGGATAAAATTTATTTTTATTTTGCTTTTAAGTTTCATGATTGTATTGAAAATAATCATAATATTAGTTACAAAATAAAATTTTGCTATTTACGGGATATTGCTGGGAGAACAGGATGAATGGTCTGAAGTGCGGAGCAGGGATAGGGTCTGAAGCATTAGGGTTAGCAGAAGCTGACAAGGCAGGGAAATAGAGAAGGAGGCGACCAGAAAGGCGGTTCCCAGCGAGCAGAATCAAGCAGTAAAACCTTAAGCGCGCGGTAGGGCGTAAACAAAATTGATTTGAGCTGAAGGGCGCAATGGAAAGCAGGAAGGGGAGGGGAGAGATCCCCTCCTACAAAAATATAACGGCAGGGGAAGCAAGTGGGAGTAGATCACAGAGCAAGCCAAGGGGGAGCAACAGGGAGGCATCGGTTCTAGGAAACCAATGGCAAACTAAGACAGGAGGCCGATGCTTACCAAGAGCATAGGAAAAACCAAGGTATGTTATTCCCAATAACAAACTTGAAGAATATAGATGCTATATGAGGGATCATGCTTTAATATGCAAGTTTATAGGGTTTTCGCCAACTGAGAGGGATCTAGTAAAATGGATGAACAGCGATGGAAACCAAAAGGGCACATAGATCTAAAGCTAGGAGAAAAAGGGTTTTTCACAGTAATATTTGCAAACCTGGAAGATAAGGAAAAATCTTTTGAGGAAGGACCATACTTTATGAATAATGTAGGCTTGTTCATGAGACATTGGGAAGAAAGATATAATCCAGAAAATGAGAAAATGCTAGCAGCACTTATTTGGGTCAGGTTATTTGGTCTGCCAGTGGAATTTTGGGACCCCGATATTCTTGAAGGAATTGGTAATTCAATCAGGACCTTTGTCAAAGTGGCTGAGTGGACAAAAAGGGGGAAGTATACGTCCTACGCAAGGATATGCGTCTACATGAATATAGCAGAGCCATTGCCAAAATATATAGAGCTAGAGTACCAGGACGAGATCTGGCAGCAACCATTGGATTATGAAAACATACCTTTCAAGTGTAGAAGGTGTCATGAATACGGGCACCTTTTCAAGCAATGCCCGCTAAATAAAGAAGAGGAAATCTTAAAAAAGCAGGAAGAAGAACAAAGAAGAACAGAGAAAGCAGAGGCTGGACAAACAGGCTTCCAGGAGGTTAGCACAAGGAGAAAATCAGGGAAAGAAGGAATAAAGATACAAGAAAAATCAAATCCTATAATAGTAGAAAGTCAAAACAAATTCCATGTCCTTCAGGAGAACGAAGAAGAGGGTGCAGGGAAAATGCTCGAAGAAGAAGAGAACGAGAGCGAACCAATGGAAGTTAGTAAAGAGACAAAAGATAGCGCCACAATACAGATTAGGGAGACTGAAGAAGAGACAGGGGTAAGCCTAGAAATAATATCAGAGCAAACCCATATGCAGGTAGAGCTACAAAAGGACACTGGGACAGAAGAGGAAAGAATCATGAGGAAATTGTTACAGGAATGGAAAAATCTTGATGAGAGATTTATACCGGAAACTCATAAACAATTATACAAAGATACATTCCAAAAGTATAAAGAAAAAAAAGACAAAGCATTGGAAGATCTAACAGGACAAATAGGGGTATATGAAAATAATAATATGGGAATGGAAGGCATTGGCAAAGGGGGTAGAAAGAGAGGCAGACGAACATTGAATGAGACTATTCAATCTGTAGGTGAAATTCTGGTTAACTCAGGCAAGGTTATACCTCTATCGGAGGTATTCCAACAACCAACCGAGAAGTTATAAATGATAGTCACAAGTTGGAATATTAGGGGTCTTAATAGCAAAGGAAAGCAGAGGTATTTAAAAGAGAGATTGAGGAAAGACAAGCCTGGGATCATGATTATCCAAGAAATGAAGATTAATATGCAACAGATGGAAGGAATAATAAAAAAACTAAAAATACAATATGAAGTAATGGGACAAGATGCAAATGGTACAACAGGGGGTCTAGCAATCATGTGGAACCCGGAGGAGATAATGTTCAAAAACTTGACTAGTCTACCTAGAGTCCTCATCGGAATGTGCAGAGTAATAGGATCAGCAGAGAGAATTCTCATTACAGGAGTCTACGGACGGCATACACCAGGAGAACGGGAAAGGTTTCTCAAGAATGTGCAAGATGCTAGAAGACTCTATCCAGAAACACCATGGATAATAGGAGGGGATTTTAATATGATTAGAACAATGGATGAGAAGAAAGGAGGAATAAGAAGACCGGATCAGTTTATGGATATGTTTAATGAGATGATTACAGAACAGAGGTTAGTGGATATACAAACAATTAATGGCATTTTTACATGGAATAACTGAAGAGGGGGAAAAAATCAGATAGCATCTAGACTGGATAGATTCCTCGTATCGGAATCAATCATGAATCAAGATGTTTTTGTAGAAGCAAAAATAATGCCAGCTATTGGATCAGACCATTGGCCAGTCAGGTTGGAGATAGATATAAAGAAAAATTCGGGCAAAAAGCCTTTCAGATTCGAGTCCTTCTGGCTTAGGAACCCTCAATTTTTAGTAAAAGTAGAGGAATGGTGGACTCAAAGTACAATACAAGGAAAAGGAAAGATGCACACTTTTCAGCTAAAGCTAAAGGAATTGAAGGGGAAGATAAAAAAATGGAATAAAGAAGAGTTTGGGAATATAATGGAGGAGAAACAGAAACTGGAACAAGAAATGGAAGAAATTCAACAAAGAATAATAATAGAAGGAAGAATAGAGGCAAGTTGTAAGGCAAAAGGAATCATAATAAGTAAGCTAGAAGAGAGGAGGAAGCAGGAGGAGATCCTTTGGAAACAAAAATCCAGGATCAACTGGCTTCGAGAAGGAGAAAGAAATACCAAATTCTTTCACCAGGCCATGATACAACGTAGATAGAGAAACATGATTCTATCCATTAAAAATGAAGTAGGGGAAAGGGTAATAGAACAAGAAGGAATAGAGAAAGTCTTGGTCGATTATCATAAGGATATCCTGACAGAACCTCAAAATGATCGCTCAGATGCTATTGAGAATATATGCAAGGAAATCCCCAAGATGGTAACAGATGAGCAGAACAAAGCACTGATGCAAGCCGCGACTATAGAAGAGTTAGAGGAAATAGTGATGAACATGAAGAAAGGGAAAGCACCAGGACCGGATGGGTATATAGTGGAATTTTATCAAGCAGGATGGCACTTTCTGGGTAAAGATCTCCTGGAGGTAGTAGAAGAATCTCGTATGAAGCAAAGGGTATGGCCAACTATAAACTCGACTTTCTTCACTTTAATCCCTAAGAATGCTAATTCGGAAAATGCTCAGGGCTTCCGCCCAATTGCATTATGTAATGTAATTTACAAAATTATAGCCACTCTGATAGCAAAAAGGCTAAAACCTCTCCTTGCAAGCCTAATCTCATCAGAACAAACAGGGTTTGTTGAGGGAAGACAAATTCTTGATGGGTTAGTGGTAACTCAAGAAGTCATTCACACCATAAAAGAAAAGAAGCAAAAAGGAATGATGATAAAGCTAGACTTGTCCAAAGCCTATGATCGCTTTAACTGGAATTACCTTAAAAGAGTCCTGGAGACATTCGGTTTCAATAATAGATGGATAGAATGGGTGTACAGCATGATATCAACACCGAATTTCTCAATTTTAATAAATGGGATACCCTCAACAACCTTTAACGCTTCAAGAGGAATAAGACAAGGGGATCCTCTCTCACCTTTCTTATTCATAATGGCAGCTGAGGGGTTAGGGAGGTACTTTAAAAAGGAGCAGAGGGAAAGAAAAATCAAAGGCTTAAGGTTGTGGGGAGAAATCTTCCCATAACCCATCAGCAGTTTTTGGACGACATAATGCTATTCTGTGAAGCAACAATAAAAGAAGTTAGGGGTATAAAAAGAATCCTGGATCTATTCATGGAGGCTTCAGGTATGGAGGTTAATAAGGAGAAATCTTGTACCTTTGTTTTTAACACCTTGGAATCTGTCAAATCTCATCTTATTAGGACGCTAGGGTTCAGGCATGGAGAGCTCCCAACAAAGTACTTGGGAAATCAGATAGACATTCATCCCACTAGAATGGTAAATTGGCAGCAGGTTATAGAGAAACTCAAAAATAAAATGGCAAGCTGGTCGTTTAGATCGCTGAATATAGCTGGTCGAATAGTCCTTGTGAAATCAGTCCTCCAAGCAATCCCCATTTATTCGTTGTCTATTATGGCGACCCCCAAAGGGGCTTGTACAAAGATAAAAGAGATATATGGAAAATTTATTTGGGGTGGTCCAAATCAGCAGAGGAAATGGGCTTTAGTTTCATGGAAACACCTAACAAAAAGAAAAGAGGAAGGAGGCCTAGGATTAAGAGACCCGGAAGTGTTAAATAGGGTGATGGGGGCTAAATTGTGGTGGCGGTGGATGAGAGGAGGTAATGATCTGTGGAAGAATATATGGACTCACAAGTACAACATGCCAAAAACTACAGAAGAAATCCTTAGACTGGAAGAGACTCCGAAAGGATCCACAATTTGGAACCTGGCAAGTCAGAATAGGAGTATAGTAAACATACATGCTTTTGGGAAATAAGAGGAGGGAGAAATGCCCGTTTTTGGGATGAGGGGTGGCAACAGAGAGACAAACTTACTAATATCCAAACTCTTCAGAATATACAACAAAAGGTGCTCAGGGAAGGGAGGAAATATGTAAAGGATTACTGGAAAGAAGGAGAAACAGATGGAATATGGAGAAAATGGAGTAAGCCAGAAGAATGGGTTGAAAACATTAATCAAGAACAACAAAAAGAATACTTAAAAGAAGTTGAATCAAGGAAAATAAAAGTCAGAAATGGGGAAGATATTCTTAGGTGGGGAAAAACAATGAAAGGTACCTTCTCGGTCAAGGAAGCCTATTACTTGACAGGATCTCAGGAGAGGGCAGAGGAAAACATAGAGTGGAAAATCATCTGGGATGGCAAATGGTGGCCAAAGATAGCCTTATTTGCTTGGCTTGTTGGAAAAGAAAGAATCTTAACATGGGATAAAATACAAAAGAGAGGCCTCAACGACCCTTCGAAATGCAGCCTTTGCAATCAAGAAAATGAAACCCAGGATCATATTCTGAATAACTGCGGGTATGCCACACAAATCTGGGAGGAGACAAGAAAGCTATATGGCAAAGAAAAGAGAGACCCCAGGGATATAAAAAGTACCATTTTTCAATGGAGTAAAGAAAAATTCAATTGCAAAGTTGTCAAGCGGGCATGGGATCTGACAGTGGGGTTCATGATCTGGCTTCTCTAGAAACAAAGAAACCAAAAGATCTTTCTAGATAAACATACTAAATCAGAAGAAACATGGAAGAGAGTTCTAAGCTCTATCAAGGAAATGATCCTAGCTGAGGATTGGGATGAGGAAGAATGGAAAACAAATCAGGAGGAAGGACATATTATAATAAAATTGAATATGAAATACGATATGTTATATCCCAAGAAAGAGAACCGGCAGAATAAACAGGCTCACAGCTCAGAGCAGTTTAGATACCCTAAAGAGAAATTTATTAAGCTGAACTTTGACGGGGCTTCCAAAGGGAACCCAGGGAACGCAAGATTTGGAGGAATATTTAGAGACAGCAAGGAAAACATCAGATGGGTATATGCAGAGTGGGGAGGAGAAATGACTAACAACGAAGCTGAATTATGGGCAGTTCACCAAGGTTTAAGGATAGCAGTGAGGAATAGCTACAGGAATTTAGAGATAGAAGGGGACTCTCAGGTGGTAATTGAGATGCTCCAAAAACTTAATAATGGGAAAAATTGGGAACAGATAGTGGGCAGTTGGAGAACAGCCGGGATAGTCCAAGATCTGGGAGAATTGCTCAAGAGGATAGACTATAAAATTATTAACCACGTCAGAAGGAAAGGAAATAAGGCGGCGGACTTCCTCGCCAACTGGGGAAGTAATGATCAGGAAGGGAAGATTGACAGCAGATGGCCGATAGTAGTGGATAACCCGAGATGGGAGGAACTGGTAATCATAACAAAACAGGACCATGAGGAATCAACAAAACAATAAGAATGATTACAAGAGGCCCCCGATTGGGGTGGTTTTGGCGGTGGGCAGAGAATTTAAGTGCATGCAGGTGCGAAAGGTTTTCAAGGTAGTGGAGGGTCAAGTAATAATAGGTCGGAGAAGCCGGACAATCAAGCAGGATCACGATCCAAGGTGGAGCAAAGAAAGATTGGGGATGAAGGGAGGCGGAGCTGACCAGGCGTCAGACAAGGGAGGTGAGGTTGCAGGTACGATCGAGGAGCGAATGGACAGGAGCGATTATGGAATGAACAGGTGGCAAGGCGGACATGCAAACATCGCAGGCGGAAATCAGAGGACGAGGATGAATAAGGGAGGGTGGCACGAAGGAGGTCAGAAGAGAATGAAAGAGTGAAAAACCTGGGCAAGGGAGAGCGTGGTAAGGGAGAGCGTCAATTGTAACAGAAGGTAGCGCAATCAGGATCCCAAGGAGACTGGAGTAGAGATGAGGGGGGAAATGGAAACCAGAAGGAGAGGGAGAAGCGAGGAGACTGTCGCCACTAGGAAATGCAGCAACTGGGATAAGAAGGGAAAGGGTGTGGCGTTCGAAGAAGTAGGCGGGGAAATTGTCATGGTCCCGGACGACTCTAAGGATGAAGTCGAAATGTTTGAATCAGATGAGGAGAACAGTCAGCAGCCTCGAGCTAAACAGGGAAGGAGCGAGGAATACGAGACAGAGGATAGTCAGGAGATTCGGGAGGGCGAAGATGGGTAGGACCGCGAGCGAGGGGGAGCCAGAGAAGCTGGTAGTGCATCGGCCATGAGAAAGCGAGGAGCGGGAGGAGAATTCAGAAGAAAAAGAGGCAGGGGAGGACGGAGGGGCCAGCGAGGTCGGGGCAGGGGAAAAGTAGGAGGCCACAGGGATGAACAGGCACCTACCTATGGTGGAAAATCCAGGGAAAACAGTGGGGAAGAAAGTACAGTTTGCAGAAAGAGCCTACTATGAGAATACCAACAAAGGGGTCAGGAGGATTATTCTGCAAATGGAGGAGGAGGCTATTCAGGGACAATCTGATCCTGAGATGGAGAATTGGGTTTACCTTCTCCCAGACCCTGGTAATACAAGAGGCCGTATGACCCTATATAAGCAAGCGTTGCATGTTTATTGGGTCATGAAGAGGCTGCTCGCCAAGGCAATGGAACAAGTAGCCATGGAAATGGCTGAACTGTCTCAAGGGATCACAAATCTCAAGAAGGAACTGAAGAATATCCAGATTACTCTGTTAATGCAGGACAAGAGGATGGATGAAATACAGTAGCAGCTAAAGCAATGCCACCCCGACATCAAGAAGGAAATGGAGCAGCAGCCAGGAAAGGAGGCGTAGTTTCGGTAGAATTCATCTCAATTTTGTTTTATGAAAATAGTAGATAACAGTTTAGACATTGAAGCTTTTTTTGATAGGTATAGAATTACGATAAGAAGTATTAGTAGTATCTATGATTGTATAGTGTATTTAGCGTGGACAAATAGGCTTAAGACCTTCTATTTTTGGATGGCAGTAAAAGACCTAAGGTGGCCAATATACCCGGTTTCCCTTCAGGGCGGGTTGAGGTCACTACGTATATGTAATGATTTTGATTCGCAGAATTAGAATAAAAAAGAGGAAAAAAAAAGGTCCCTCTGCAGTTTACAAAAAAAAAAATTGCTATTTATGTCATTCATCATTTATAATTATTTGTTAAATTTTTCTTTCTACAACTAATACTCTGAAATAAAATTCTTAAAAAAATTGAACTGGTTATTTATCATTTATGAATTTTATGGTATCTAATAATATATTTGTACTTAAACCCAATGATCATGCATAAAATAAGATATCTGTATTTGTGTTTGTTTTCAATAATTTGTTAGATAGTCCTATCCATAGTGTTGGTTTTTTTGGATAAGACATCCATTACCATGTTCAAACCCTTATACATGTGAGAAAAAGAAATATGTAGGAATAGTATTTGTAGAGACTATCCACATGACTAACTCCTTCTTTATCAATTGAAAAATAAGAAGTGAGCCACCAAATATTTGAATGTGTGTTATTACATATTTTTATGATAACGATTATATTTATAGTAACAATTCATTACTACAAATATGATATGTTCCTTTAAAGTAAGAGATTAAACAAGCAACGAAAACAAGGTCTCATCATATGTATAGAAATGTCTGAATGAACGCACATGAGCCTATTGGAGGTATCCTTAATGATAACTCACGGTTTACTTGAATTCTCTTGCAAGTACTATCTAAGTTGAAATTTCTTTTTTAATCTTGAAATAAGACTTAAAACTACTTTTGATTACTTAAGAGCTCTTCCTCCTTAGACCTAAGAAAAAAGGTAATGGACATTTATGGACCACCAACTCATCATTTCAAGTGGCATAGTTTTCTTTGATAATAATAATAGTCAATCAAATTTGTGGATAATAGCCAGTAATCATCCATAAACTGCCATGGATATTCGATTGGATAATTTGTCACAAAATATCTCCTAAAATATAAAAATTTGAAATCTACATTACAAGGCTTTATTTATCCATATATTTATGGATCTATTAGTGGCAATTGTCTATGCATGAAAATCATAATTATGGAGAAAATATATAAAATGAAATAAATCTCACAAATGAAAAATTAACATAAGATAAAACCTCAAAAACCCTTTTGGGAAAAAACTCAATTTTAACATCAAGTCAGTCTCCTCTCTTTGTCTGAATGGAAAAATGGAAGAAAGCACAAAGAAGTGATGCATGTGGCTTGTGGGGTGCTATAATGCACAAATTCTATGATTTTTTTCTCTCCCTATGCACTCTTGGCTATTATGTTCCTTTATGGATGAAAATGTACTCAAATAGAATGGGACCCCTTATCCTCCTAGTGGCCTGATTATAACACATCCGAACATCCCACTAGTGGTTAAGTTTGACTCCTTCAAATATTAATTAAAATTACAATATGGACTCTTCTAGAGTCTTCTTCATCATGATCACATGTCTAGACCCTTTTCCATGAATAATGGGGGCTTATATGGCATGCTGTCTAATCACGATGGAAAATACAGGAAGGTCAAATTCCCAGTGGCATAACCCTTGCCTATAAAATCTTATTGAGGTGATTTTTGAATTGTTGGAGAGGTATCTTTCTGAAAATAGCAAGAAATATGTTTCACTTAGTTATAAATGTCTTTCCCCCATAAAAATACCATTTGAGGCCTCAAATTACTTCCAAATATTTTAGACCACAATTTTCCAAATTAAGCCCTACAAGAAAAAATGGTATTGTGAGTTGAATCCTTCCAGTCTAAAAGCATCTATATGGATGAAAAATAAAATAGATATATAATATGAATCACAACTACCCATTTTTTAGTGTTTTGGTTCCAAAATCTTCTACTAAATGAGGTGAGAAAATGTTTCCTCTACCTTCTCTTGGGTGTATCATTTAGCCATGCTTAGAAATTGTCCTTTCAACTCAATATACCAAAGCTAATACTGGACCTATCTTGTAATTTGACATCTTCTACAAAACTATATCCTTTGTCAATTTTTCCTAAGGATTTGAAGAAAAATCCTATATAAAATGTAGGATTTGTTCATTTTCTTGATCTAGCATGGAAGGCTCATAGAGTTTCAGATTCCTTGCAGTCACCACTAAGTAAATGAACATGTATGGGGATATACTAAATTTATATATATTATCTCCCACCTTTCTAGTATCTCAAAGGGAAAATATCACAAAGCTTTAATTTTCTTACGAATACCATATAACCTATCCCTATTCATGTATAATGTTGGCACGAAAGAGTCATAAGGGGGAAAATACCCTAGGTTCAAGCACAGTGGGCCAATAGTGGTTCCTTGTAGTCTAGGACAACATCAACATTTTCACATTAACTAAGGGGTAAGGAGTCCCACCCGAGGCATGTCGTGACCGAAAGTAAGAAGTGTTCATCATGGAATCAAGGGAACACCAACCAAACATCATCCAATAACAGATATATAACATTACACACATAACAGAGGTAACAACATAACATCTAATACATAGAACTACTAAGTGCATGCATGAGACAAGACAGTTCAAAATTTTAAAAGAGCCTTCACATCATCTATATTCATACATATCATAATCTGCAACCAGTCTGGACTTTTCTTTCTATTAGTTTAATAGTAAAACAATACAATACATCTCAGCATTCACTGCAAGCAAATACAACGAATACTCATTTATAGACTCATGGGCTTAGTCTCAGCCTCAAGGGTCTTGCTCATCGAAACTCCTACCATCTAATATTAGACTGCCACAACCATCTATCCTCTCCTCAATGCCAGCTCCAATAGCCTTGCCAACTGTTATCACTCAGGTTGTTCCCTGCTTCCTAAATGGAATACGGCCGAGGTAACCACTGACCAATCTTTTAGCTACAGGTCCTAGCCTACCTGCAACCAGAGAGGGCTCTCTCTTTATAATTTAGCTTTGTTGATGGATGTTTTTAGGCTAGTTATGGTGTGCTGTTTTGTTTGAGTTTGGTGGGTTGGTGAATCAAGACAGAGCTGAAATATAGATCATGGAACAGTTTGGTCCATTGGGCAATGGAGTTGAGGTATTGTGCTGCTGAAGTATGTTTATGAAGGCAGGGTGTTGATGCAGAGCCAGATAGGCATATGTGAAGCAATTTACTAATTTTTTTTAATGAAGTTATGGAATTAGTGAGTGAAAGGTAACTAAGAATCTTTCACTATGCTAACAAGGGGAAAATGAAAGTATTGCTTAAGAGCAGTTAAGAATTCTTAAACAATATTCACCATGATAGAATTAGTTTAGACATGAGCAATCAAGAATTCATATCCATAGCTAATCCAGAAGAAAACATATTTAGAAATAGAGATTGAGCATAGGGTGTTCAAGACAAATCCTAGGCTATTCTTTTTCTCTATTTACTATGATCATGAAAACATAAGAATTATGGAATACACAGAAAACACATACAGAGTTCAGAAAAACTTATTGCTCCAGCAAATGACACAGGAATTCTGCAAGATAATAGAGCTATTCATTTCCATCTTCAGATAGCATAGGAACTAGAAATCTCCACCACAAATTTGTATTATCAAAATGTCTCAAAGATACAATAGAGCTCTTCAGAAAGAGTTTCACTACAACTGAACCTCAATACGTTATCTGAGGGGATATATATACAAAATAGGATACAAAATATCTCAATGGTGAGTTATTGTGCAATAAATTGCACCACCAACTCTCTTACAAAAAGTAAATGAAAAAAATAACTACAGCATTTAATGCTGACATGGCAGCTATCTTTCTGTCAGACAGCTTTTGACTTTATGGCTCAGGAAAGTGGGCTGTAGCTGTGCCTTTAACTTTGCGTTAATTGAGCCTGCTGTCTGTGTGCATTGGTGAGTCACTTGTATGGATGCTCCCTGTGATACCTGTGTGCTGATGTGTCTGCTGACCTGTACCGTGACCGAGACTTGATTTTTCTCAAAAAGGAATAACATAGTGGCATTATCTAGGCAGAATTTCCAGCATTGCCTGCCACCAATCAGCTGGAGGTAGCTGATGCCTCCTTATTTTCACCAGTGTTTCATCTGCCTCTGTATATCTGTAGAAGTTTGGAGGCACCTAAAACAAATGATTTATCTCATGTTCAATAAAAAATAGATTTTCCAACTTGTCATACAGAGACTGCCTAGAGGGAGGTCCTGCTTCTTCTGTGGAGCTGCTGGATGTTGTTATTTGATTTTCAACATAATTATTGATCCTTGTCATATACTGATTATATGATAGCAGTTGTCCTGTGCCAGTCACTAGGCTTAGCAGTCCTTTATCCTGTAATATTGTCATTTTCGCCCTGAATTCATCAATTTCTGCTTTCATTTCCTGACATTTTCTCTCTAGAGTTTGAGTGAAGTTCCTTAAGGTCAGCACTTTCTTTGCTGTCAGGATTGTATCTGTTCTGCTGCTTATCTCTAGAGTTGCCAACTCCTCCCTAGTGCGGTTATTGAGGAAGTGTATCATTTTGTTGGCCTACTCAGGCATGATTCCTAGTGCTGTTTTGGCTCTTTGTATCTCCACATGAGCCATGCCTATTAGTTCTACCTTCTCATATATTGCCTGGATTGACCTCCATTGGTCCTGTATTGATTGGCCAATTTTGGCCCAAATTACCTTCTTTATTTCTGCTAAGGTATTGCCCAGGAGCAATTCCTTTTCCAGAGTTTTTACTTTGGCCTCTAAGGCCTTTATTTCTCTTTGTTTTTCTGCCACTGTCATCTTAGATTTATCATAGCTGGTCTCCAGCTTGGCCAGTCTATCCTTGGATTCATTTCTTTCTATTACTTGAGTCTCAAGCTCTTTGACAGCTTTCATCAAGTCCTCCATACTCATGCTGGATTCTGCTGCTGCTGTTGCTTTTGCTGTTGCTCTTGTTGCTGATGTAGCTGTGGTTGGTGCTGGAATTGCAGGAGGGGCTGCTGCTGCTTGTGTAGGAGGGGCAGGTCCAAGAGTTGTTGATGTTTGAGGGGGCTGGGAGGCTGACTCCCCTTGCTTGTCCTGCAATTCCTTCTCTAATTCTGCTTCCATTTGCAATATTCTTTGATTCATCACTAGAAGCAGCTCCATAGCATCATCTACTTGCTTTTCTTGTGCAAGTTCTGCTGTTTGAGGGTGAATGGTGGGAGGCAATTTTGCCTGCTTTCTTAGTGCTGCAATGTCATCCTCTTTTTTCTTCATAATGGCCCTAACACCCTTTGGATCCTTTGGGTCATGTCCCAAATCAATAATTATGTCTTCCAAAGTCTTTATTCTGTTGTCTTTTGCAGAGGAAGATAGCCTTTCCAAATCAAGCTGTGTATTTGTGTTCTTAAGGGCTTCTTTTAACTGATGGGCCAGCATGGCCTTGTTTGCAAGTGTTGCGTACACCATTTCCCCAGTCTGTTTGTGCAGCTCAATCTGATCCATGGGGTGTATGTCTTTAGAAAAGACCTCCAAATTTGTTCTATAGTAATCTACAGAGGTTTTGGGATGTGGGATTTTAGGCTTTAAATGAGTAAAGATCATTTTTTCCTCTTTGAGATCATAGGCAGCCATCAATCTTTACTTTTTGGCTGGAGTTGCCTTCAAGAATTGATCATAGAGTTGCACTCTCAAAAATTCATTCTGTGCCTTGATCTCCATGAAGCCCTCTTTGATTCCAGCTGGTTTCTTTCCCTGCTGTCTTGAGGAGGATACCTCTGTGCCTAGCTGTATGGCCTGTTCTAGCTGAAATGATCTAGTGGCAGTCTGCTGGCTTGATTGCCTTTCTCTGCTGTGGCTTTCTGCCCTTTCCTCACTGATATCTCCCTCCTCTGTTTCAAGGTCAATCCTTGGCCTCTTGGCTTCTCTCTTTTTTCCTCTCTCTTCATTGAGAGGAGTTTGTAGAACTGGGATTTGGGGTGGTCCAGTTTGCTGTGAAGGGGCTTGCCCTTGAGTCTGATCCTTTGAGGTGCTGGGCTGCCCTGTCTCTGTCTGTTGCTGCTCATCCATTATTTCTTTTCCCTTTGCTGTAGTGGTTGCTGCAGGAGCTTGCTGGGTGTTCTGTGCAGCTGGAGCAGTAGAAGTGCCTTCTCCTACCTGGATTGGTTGTTTGAACAGGACCTGTTGACAAGAATCCAAGTCAAGAGTTTTTTCTAGATCTTTCACAGTTTGCTCCATTTTTTCTTCCTGAGTCAATTCTTCAACTATTGATTCAGGTTCCCATTCATCTTGGTTAGCAAAGTGTTGTATTTGTGGGTATGGGCAATGCTTAGAGGCTAGCAGCCTATACTTGACTCTCTTGGCACTGATAAAACCTTCAGGGTCATAAGGGACCCACCAGAAGCTTCTTTTGAGTTTGAGCTGTTGTCCCAGTATTTGATCAGCTTCTTGCCAACCATCTTTCTTATTCATGACAAATGGGCCTAGGTGGTCTCTGAACTTTAGGTTGGCTTTCTTCTTGGCACTGTGGAAGTGTGTAAGATCAGATTTTATGAGTTGTCTATAGTATTCCAGGGCAAACAACCTCATAGGCACATATTTTGGGAGCCTGTAGGGACAAAGCTCACAACCATAGATTCTGATAACTGTGTGATTTTGGTACAGATACCAATCACCTATTTTGTAACTCCTGGACAGCTGTAAGATTTTCTGCATATCTTTGGACAATCTGGCAGGAGGAGTCCTCTTTAAGAGGCATGTGACTGGATATACAAACTGGTCAATAAATTCACAGTATGAATAGGGGGAATTCTGGACTTCGTGGAAGAATGAAGACTAGAAGATAACAGACCTCCTCTCACCCTATGAGTCTAGCTTCTTGATTGGGCACTGGAAGCAATCTGTTTGATAATACATGAACAGGTGATAGATGTATGCTGAATACTTAAATATTGCCTCCCTATTCAACCTTGACAATTGGTCATGCATCTTGTTGGCAATATACTTGACATAATTGTACTTCACAGCAGGGGGTTGCTCAAGGCTATATGTAGATAGCATGACCAGCACAGTTTCATCAACATGCTCATTTGTGGTGAACCCCAGCACAGAGGTTAACATATCCACTAGCAGCTTGCCCACCTCATTGAAATTTGCATATGAAAAAGGAGGTGGCCCAGAAGGTTGGCAGTCTGCCTTCATGAAATTCTTGGCCACTGCAGCAATGTCTGTGCTAGAGAGCTTGGAGCCCTCATCTAGCAAGTACTTAATGGAAAATGGGTATAGCACCTGGGTTTGCTTGTGAGCATCTGATTTATGGAGTCTGGTGTTATGTAGAAGGGGATGCTCCCAGATGGAGACTTTACAGCTCTGAGCTTCTGGTCATAGTTTTCTACGCAGAGGTGAATGACTTCAGGGAAAATATTTACAGATGGCAAGTAAGTGGGCAGATTGGACTCCCAGATGCCATACATGGCACTGTTATTCAAGTGACTGTTCCTCAGCTGGCAGAAGGTCTGTAAGTGGTTCCTCTCTGCCATAAAGTCTGCAATGAGGAAATCACTGTCTACCAATGGCATAGCTTCAAGTTCTTTATTGGGTGGATTCATAGGAGCTACATCCAGTGCAGATGGAGTGGCCATGTTTGATTTCAACTGGATGCTTACTTGAGTTTTTAGGACTGGTGCAAAGGCTGAGGAATGCCTACTCAATTGTGTTTGGCAGCGAGCACTCTGAGAGTATGAGGAAACTCTTTTCAGGTTTGATGAACTGTGGGGCACTCTTTTGGAAAAACCAGAGTGTGTTGGAGTTAATTAGCTAGTTTTTTTAAGGCAATTTCTGATATCAGGGATGAGGGAGAAGTTGTGTTTGCTTTTACCCAGTGGCTCGGCTTCTCTAATTCATTTTTATGGTAAAATAGCAGAAGGGCACGAGTTTCTTGCATAGTTTTGTCATGCAGGGATTTTACCAGCTTTTTAGGAAGTTTCTGTGGACAAATTTATCTGTGAGGAACTTTAGCAGAGTTTCTTTATAGGAATTTAGGAGAACAATAGGAGAAATGCAGGTAAAGAAGGTCTCCTACGGAAAATACCTGGTTTTTATTGTGTAGGAGGAGTCGAGCTGGACTAGTTTCAGGTACTTGGGTCGATGATGAGGGCGGCAACAACTTTGGTGGGTGAATTTTGGATTTCGGCCGTTGAACGACATTTTTTGCATGCAGAGGCGCTCCGGAAACGACGAATGAGAATGATGAATAACGGTCATTTCGCGTCTTTTTATGCATTTTTGGCCCTTTGGCGCCTTTTTGGTGATGACATCATGCTAACGTCATCATGGGCCCGGGTATGGTAGGGTGACGTGGCAATTGATGTGGGTGGCCAGGTGGCGGTGACACGGTGGCAGGGTGGACGGGTGGAAAGACGACGTGGAGGTGACGTGGAGGCACGATGGCAAAAAGACGGGGTGACGTCACGCTGACGGGGGCGTGACATCAGCAAAGGGGGACGGGCGGTAAGTGGTTTCCCCGGAGGCCCCTGAGGTGGTAAGCGGTTTATTGGGGGGGGCTCCGAACAACGCGGGAGGCCGACGCTTGGCGGGGGTACAGCGGTAATACCGCCAATCCCCCGGACGCAAAAGGTCGGGCACTTTGCCCATGAAAATGACTGCCAGTCGTTCGATGAGTGGGGCTGGTGATTGGACGATGGGCGGAAACTGTGATGTGACGGCGCATTAAAAAGAGGGGGACCCACCCAATAATTTAATAGTTTTAAATAAATCGAGCGTGGGGGTGGGTTATGAACCTTAGGATTTCGGTTTTTGGGTTTAATAGTTAATGTTTTTAATTAAAAAAACCATTGCACACATCAATTTCAGCGCGGAAAAGGGGTAGGGAGGTCTAGTAAGGGCGGGGATTTTGATTTTTGATTTTTTAACCATAGTTTTAGGGCCAAAGGGGGTTAATACTAACCCCTGATGGGTTAATATTTCCCAAGGAAGGGTTATATAGCTATAGTGCTAGGGGGAGGGTATTTATACATATTTTTTGGGAATTTTTTCATAGATCCTAATAGAATTAGGGAAGGGGGGTAGTTAGGAAGCTAAATAATACATTAGTGGTTATAATGAAATTGTGAGGTGAGTGAAGGGGTAAAGACTAAGTTTCGAGAGGTAAAACTTAGGAATGAAAGATAAATGAAATGAGAGTAAATATTTTTACACAAAAAATGTGGCTTCTTTTCTTGACTAAACTTCATGATTTGACCTGGTACTTGGTCATGAACTGAAGTGGAATAGGGCACTTGAGCAGATCTCAAGGTCCTTGGGGATGTTAGTAAATGATGTTTTGGGGAAAATAGGGGAAATTAGACATGCTTCCAATGTTTTATCTTCCACCCTCTGCTTTGATGCCAACACCCTGAGTGGAATGAGCCTTTGTACTTGATAGGCCAATTGGTGATGGCCCTTCATTTCTGCAACCTTGCACTAATTAACCATCCTAGTAGTCCTAACATTTTTTATTCACTTGAAGTGGGTGCACTTGAATTGGAAGACCCTGATAATTCTCTTTTTCTTTTGACTGCCCTCCTATCTAAATGTACCCTTATTTCTTCCAAGGACCCAGATTAAGTAGTTGGGCTCCTTCATTTCTCTACCTAGCTAGTCATCTGCCAAACTTGAGCTGTTTGGACAGAAAACATTCTCTATTCTGCAACAAGCAATTTAAACATGGCATGGTCCAGTTTAGACTATTGGGCCATCCATCAAGTATGATTAGCAGCAATATTTGTAGAGTATGATACTGCCCAAAGCTAGTAGTGGCATTTTGACTGGCCACTTTCTTGGTCTTTAGTTTTGGGGTTCATTTTCATTTTTCTCTTGACCATTTGATTTTCTTGCCTTTTGATTATTCTTTTAAGGCATACCCTCTTTTCATTTTTTAATTTTCATAGTATGTACACAAAATATGGAACCTTTGCAACCTGCA